>JAXIVD010001481.1:7500-82500 GCA_036785275.1 Cancer borealis | reverse complement strand
TTATATAAACCGTATTTCCAAAAGTAACATTGAGTAGCTACAGTTTAATCTGTCAATACTTATGTTCTATTTATTATACATCTAGGGAAAGGTCAGCTAGTTCCGTCTTTATCCTTTATTTTGTATATCTCATGTATAACAATAAATGTATCTATCTATGAATACTACATATAAGAAATAGTGAAAGAGAATGTTTAATTAATAGTGAAAGATGTCATGCCTTACAAATATTGAAAGGTGCTCACCCTCCCCTGGCCGAGCGGATGTAAACACTGATAGCAAAGGGAGGAAACAGCTGAGGGGAGGCTACTGCTGATTCACACTCTATAAAAATGCCGGTACGTACCTCTATGATCACCTATTTTATCATATTACCTTAGATATGCTGTCTAGAGGATACAATATATATAAATACCCAAAAAAGTTATAATAGAATGGCTGGTCTTGTCATATAAACAGATATCAGATTGGAGAAGGGCGGTGTCACTTATCACGACAGTCATTTATTTTGTCACATTACCTTAAATATGCTACTTAAAGGAAGAAATACACATGAATACCTAGAGAGTCATAATAAAATAGCTGCCCTCATCATATAAATATATTACAAGTTAGTGAAGGACAGTTTCAATTATCAAGACAGTCTTATTTATCTTATTAATGGCGTGAATCACTATTTGTTTGTGTATTGGTCACCATGTTGCAGGCGTACCACTGCAACATGACCCACCCTGGCACACTGGTGGGCAACATGGCCATGCTGCCCCTACGCACCAAGTACCGTGGCCCCGCCCCCCTCATGTCCGGGGATGGCATCGATGTGGTGGACGAGGCGCTGCAGTACTTCAAGGCCAATGTGTTCTTCCGCACCTATGAAGTCAAGGTTTGTTTAGTAGTGTTTTACGCTTGAGTATGTGTGTGTGTGTGTGTGTGTGTGTGTGTGTGTGTGTGTGTGTGTGTGTGTGTGTGTGTGTCTTTCCTATGGACTTAGTAATTAGCATTTTTGTTTTGTGTAGTTAGTATTATTTTCTATACTTACATCACTTACATCATTACTAACCACCCTTCCCTCTCTCCTTTTATATATTAGTCTCTTAGGGGAACATAACCTTTTCTATACTAAATAACGTTCTATACTTTCTTACTGACCACTCTTCCCTCTCTCCTTATATCTTAATAGGGCGAGTGTGACCGTACGTTGATCTACATTACCCTCTACATCACTGAGTGCCTTAAGAAGCTGGCCAAGTGCAAGGACAAGAACACCGGCGCCAACGAGATGTACTCCCTCGCTGTGTCCAAGTTCCCTATCCCCGGTGACCCCACGTTCCCCCTCAATGCTGTGTACGGCAAACCCAAGAATGATGCTGACCTGGGTGAGTTGGTGTGTGTGTGTGTGTGTGTGTGTGTCACGAAGCTTGTCAGCCTTTCGTTACCATCTATAGGAGTTAACCGAGCTATTAGTTGACGGCAGAATGTGTTATTGTTGTGTGATGTTTTGTTTGTTTTATTTTATTGCAGATTTCATTCATGTTTTATTGTATTGTTGTTTTTATGGTATTTTGTTTGTTTCACTGCATCTCTTTTAAGAATGTACAGATTTCATTCATATTTTTTTTATTATGATTTGCTTAAACAATGTGTGTGGAGCCAACCGAAAAAAAAAAAATTAATGCAGCGATTCCAAGTAATATCACAGTGTTTTATTTAGCTTTCTATTAATCTATCTTATCACCATCAATAAGTTTAAGCATAAGACTCATAACACATCTCCCGTTCCTACCACAGAGTTGATGCAGCAGTACCTCCAGCAGGTGCGCCAGGAGACAGGCCTGAGGGTGTGTGAGCGGGTCTTCAACACACCCGACGGTAAGCCATCTAAGTGGTGGCTCTGTTTCACCAAGAAGAAGTTTATGGACAAGTCTCTCCTCGCCCCCAGTGCATAATGACCTCACCCGCCGCCGCCGCTGCTCCTCAGGTGTTCGGCCCTTGATTGGTTCTTACTGCAGGTGATTGTTATATTCAGCGTTTAAACCATTCCACAGTAGAAAAAAGTAGATGGGTAATTTAACATAGTTCCCGATGTTATATGTACGAATGTCTTCCGTTGGTGTGGATGCTCGGCTGTACAACTATTGGGTCAGCATTAGGGAGTGTATGTACCTGTTCCAGCATTAGTCACCAGGGGGAGGGAGCACTTAACCTTACCTACATACTTGAGGTTATGGCAAGTAATGAAAGGGAATCTGTTGGTCATCAGTCAAGTATGCTGTCCTATCTGTCAGGTACAAGTGTTAACCAGGCTGTCATATGCCACTAAGGAAGGATAAATTGTATAGCTGTAAGCTGATGAACATCTCTTATATGTTATTTATTATCTGTGGATGTAAGAAGTCTTAAGGCTTTTTAGGCAGAGTGAATACTGAATACTTTATTATTTTTGTTTCTATATTTGTGAATGTCTGAGTAACTTTGTAGTGCTTTAGATATTCATGCTTTATTATAATTGATTGGATTGTTTTATAATGTGTGTGGGAATGTTATTTTTATGCATCCGAGTAATTAAAATAATAATTCTACTTAAATGACCCAATTTCATATCTGCAACCTTGAGTCACGTCACATCACAGATAATGAAGGTGTCTCAAGCCTCACAAGTGGTTAGGTTTCACTTATTCAAAACACTTTATCTTCTGGAAAAGATTCAAAATCTCAACTATTGTTAAATGATTAATTACTTTACATACAAGATTCTCTCCTTCCCCTCTGCATCCTGTTTTTTTGTAGGAGAGAATACAGAGGAATGGTTTCCCTGACCCTCTCTCCATCCATTCTGGTTGCCTTTTAGAGCCACAGGGAATATGGTGGTAGTATTATTGCAGTCCCCAACACAGGGATAATTTAACACTGTACATCATGTTATTTTTTAAGCAGAACATCTTGTATATGTTTGTGCCGAAACAAGTGTATGATATGCTGTCGGCTTTGACATGGAAGTGATCCGCGGCCCCACTGTGTGGATGACCTCTGCTTAGTGGTGGTGGGGAGCCGATCACTTCTCCTTGAGTGGCCTGGGAGATAAATGAGAAGTGTGTGTATTGACCTAGTTGGTAAATACATGCACTCTTCTCACTTAGAAGAAATCCGTCTCCTATGCATGAGTGTGCATTTGTGTGCACATCTAGTCTTGGTTACCAGCCTTTTTAAGAATTGTCAGCCTGGTATATAGATGGATAGTGATTGGATTTATAATGAAGTGTGATACAAGGCAGCACCACTTGGATGGGTGAGTATAAACTATGATGCGTCTACACTGAATAACAGTATACAATTATTATACAAGACGATTTTTGTATTAAGGTATGAAGATATAGACCAGATAAGAAGCTTTGTGAAGACAGTGGTGGCTAGGAAGAGGAAACAAGATCGTCACTACATTGGTAATCATCCCACAGGACAAGAAAGGAAAGGAAAGCCAAACCTTGCAAGTAAGAATGTGTACAAGAGTAGGATTGTGTCACGCTGTTTGTTGAAATTATCCGTAGATTTATTCTCACTCTAAAGTCTCAAAAAAAAATAAAATAATAATAATAAAAAAAAAATACAGAAATAATTTATTGATCACACACATACATACATACATTATGAGAAGCTTTATTGCACAAGAAGAAAGCAATGTTTTACGAAGCATGGACTCTTGAGCAGAAAATCTTCAGTTACTCATTTTATATTAACTTTAAAACATCTGTACAATTCCACAATTATCTTTCCTACGTGCAATCAATAATGTCATCACCATCCTCATCTTGCTCCATCATCTTTGCAATAATGGCACAGCGAGGCGTGGGGCAGACACAGGGGATGGGGTGCTCCTCTACCTCCGGGTCCAGCATCTCCACTGTCATGGTGTAGTGGCGGGTGTTGTCCTCACTCTGGGCAAACACCAGCTTCCACCCAACCACCTCATCGCTCTCCACCCAGTTGGCAAAGTCAGGTTGGATGGTGCTTTCACATGTCTCCATGCGGTTGTGTGATCCATTCTTGACGGTCTTTTGGGTTTGTGTGTTGTCCTTGTTGCTTGTGGCCGCTGAGACACTGTTATCACTCTCTATACTGGCGTTGAGGTTCTCTTGGCACAGCAATGCAGGTTGTTCTGGTGTGTGTTCAGCCCCATACCCAAACACCACCACCGTTTGTTTCCAGTGTGTGGCAGGGCTCATGGGGGAGGTGGAGAGGGTGATGAGAGCACCTAATTCCTGCCCATCCTCATTCCACTCTCTGCCGTCAAAGTCACACTCGAACCAGAGACACAATCCTTGGTAGGCGCCTGGCCGGCTCACTCCCACAAAGGTCATCTCGGCAAATAACTTCACTTCCTCCTCCGTCACCCAGCGTAGATTGAACCTTTTGACGCAGGCTGGCTCTGATAGCAGGTCACACTCCTTGATGAGACACACTTCTGGTTTGATCATCTTGGATTTAAGTGCATAGTTTTTCACAGCAGTCATGTTGAAATCATACACATCATCCCAGAAGTTTATTTGCTCCTTATAGAGTGTGTGTAAGGAGCACGGGGAGGCATAGATCCTTGCCTCGGAGGGGAAGACAGTACCATCATCAGACAGGAATCGGTCCCTCGCTGAGATGACAGAGTTTAGCATGGACTCGTGGAGGAGATAGAACCCCATCCACTCAGACACTATGACATCCACCTTCTCATCACCCGGTAGAGTAATGTCCTCCACCTTGGCGTGATGGACTTGGATTATATCACCAAAGCCGTTGTCCTCCGCCACTTGCTTGATGACGGCTGCCATTCCACTTGCCTCCACAGCATGTACCCTTGTGGCCCCGGCACCAGCCATGAACAGGGAGAGGATGCCTGGAACACACCACAGAAGGGAGTCAACACGTTATAGCCCTCAGATAATATAAGGTTAATCTAAAATAGTATTGTTAACTAGATCAATTCTTTCTCTGTATGAAGGCGAGAATCAAATTATCGTTACTTTCTAAACCCGATAACCAGCCATTTAGGGAAGAACTTGCTTGTATTGATGTTATACATGTAAGTATAACACAACTTTATATAAAACGAGAAAATTATAGTACTTTTGTACCAAATAAGACATTATTCCAACATTTTAGAAAGCAAAGATATAGTTTTTATAATACATTTTTATTGCTTCGGAAAAAAATGTTCTAAGCAGTTTCATAATGGCAGTGACTCACTAGTGCCATTATAAATTTTGTAATCTGGTTGATAATGTCATTGACTCACCAGTGCCGGCACCAACGTCCATGACAACCTTCCCTTGAAACAGGTGCTTGTTTTTAGTGATAGCGGCAGCGTATGCCTGCGTCCGCGGGGCATCGCTTACCATCAGCCGGTGAATCTGGTCGGGAAGATTAAGTTAAATATGAAAGGAATATAAAACAGTTAACCTTAAATAATAACACTTAACTATAATGGTGTTCTTCTAGGTGCTTCTATTAACCTAACTGAAGGACGGATGCTGCCAATTAAAAATATATTATTCACCACAATAATACATAGATATAAGAAGCTTATGCTAGAAACTTAAATAAAAATGAGCTTGCAAATGAGTCCAGTTAGCTCCTCTCTTATTTGAGTGACTTTTTCCTCAATGAGAAAGACGATTAAGATGCCAACAAGGTCTCAGTAATGGTAATATGCAGAACAATATAAAAAAATATATATAAAAAAAATAATATACAACTGTTGATGAAGCTGCAGACGACAACCCAGATGATGCAGAATTTGACCCGTATGATGATGCCCTTGAACATGTATCTGAAGATATATTTGACATGCTTACTGTATCAGATGAAGATGATTTTGTTGTTGAAACAAGGTATTAGAGCATGGCGGTGCTGATGTTTATGATGTTTCTTTACGTTTTGAAAAATTCAGACTATTGTTTAGTAAAAGTAATATACGTACAATATGTAGTTTTTTAATTCCTTTAACTACTTACATCTTGAGCAACTAGTGTTGGAAGTAATTGTTGGAGTAATAAATTAAGGATGGGTGAACAGTGAACTTTACCATGAGAAAGGGGGTCGTCTAATATAGCGATAATAGCTCAAAAGCAAATTTTTTTCCTCGATAATTGGGGGTCGTCTTATATAACCAGTCTCCTTATAGTCCGGTATATACGGTAATACAGTTAATAATAAATAGATAGATACTGAATGCAGACAATTAAAAATACTATAAAACACGAACAAAACAAGCTGAAGGCCGAAATGTATGTTTAAAAAGTTATCCAACCTTTCTAAATGTCTAGAAGCAACGATATTATTACAGAAAACGACATCCGGCACATAATACATTCTCACTTATTTCATTGTGTTAATCTCATCGTTCTGAGTATTTTGATAATCAAACTAACTCCGCAAATAAAATAAATAGTACCGTAGGACCGATGTAGATTTCAATCCAACCATCCAATACCATAATACATCACATAAGAACCACAGGACAAAATATATACTTTAATCCATTATTTTACCCATACAACATAACAAAACATATAATCATCCAACATTACCACTAACCCTTAACCCCACCTCCTTCCCTCATTTCCTTTCCTCTCCTAACAGTCACCTCCACATCCTCGTAGCTAGTGAAGTAGTCCTGATTGGTCTGTTCAGCAGAGTCCAGCACACACTCGCCAGCAGAAGTCATGGTGTGAAGCTGCTACACTGTCTTGGAGATGAAGAGGCTGTGTCCTGTTACTCTCTTGTATGTAGACAGTAGAAAGTAGTTACAATATTACACAGACGTCTTTTCTGCCACATACAGTCCCAGCAGTTCTGTGGGTGAAGGGAAAATACATAATACACGTTTCTAGGTATAGTAAGCTAGTTAGGTTTTGTTTATATCTATGTGTGATATATTTCCATGGTTTGAATATAATTACCTAATGTGTGTCGTTATTGTGTTTTAGTACAGTTTTAGTATATTGTTACCAGACTTGAATCCCCGTGGCACCGCATGTGTGTGTTTATGTTTAGACACAAAGCACGTGGATGTGTGTGTGTGAGTGTGTTGGCTTCAAGGGGGACTAGAATGGCTTATGGAAATTGCTTACCATAGTGATAGTAAAGAGGAAAGAGAGTCAAAGCTCATAAGAGGGTATGATGTGGTCGTCATAAGGAAAATATGTAGCCTAGTATTAAAACATAAGAACATAGAGGCTGCAAGAGGCCGTTGACCTACACCAGGCAGCTCCTCTGCACCTACCATTCTAGCTAGTGCTTGTTCTGAATTCATAGTCTTATTATAAGCTTTTTATAGGCTATTTCAGACAATTTATGATCATGTCCCGTTTCCTACCTTGTTAAGTATTCACAGTATTTTTTTTTATCATATGTAGCATGATATATGTCTTCCACTAACCTACAACCCTTCAGGAAGAAAAACAATCATATTCCAAACAGTTTATTGATTACGGTTTGAATATATTTCCATGACAATATATTCCTTATCATACCAAACACAAAGATGTTAATCTTTAACTGCTTGTAAAACCAACTAATATTGTATTTTACTATACATCAACAGGTTTTCCTTGGCTGTGTCCACCACCTGTACAAACCTACAAGACCAAGCCATCGCGAGATCACAGTCAACACCAGAGTAGATATTAGTCCAGTCAGGTAAGTAACGCAGTTCAAGTTATATGGAATAGGGAATTTAACTTTATTCATCGCGTGTTCTTAAGGTGCACGAGCCATAGAACAGCACCTCTGCCAGAAACATGAAGGCAGCCACTACCACTCCCGCCACCCACGCCACCACCAGACCCCCAATGGTAGCAAGGCCGAGTGGTTTGAGTTTGTCGTTACCAAGGCGTGGTGGTATACAGGCTGGCTCAGGAATGTGGCCCTTCTTAGTGGCACGTATCCAATTGATTCTGGAATACAAGTAATGTGTATTTGAGTATTTGTATATTGTTACGTAGCAGCAGTATGGAAATTTTATATGCTATGTTCTTTTCAACTTTTATAACTAGATTTTAAATTGAAGTACCTTTTATCTTTTTATGTACTAAAGCCATGATTATTGTATTGATAACATACTTACTGTTGATCAAACAAATATTTTATGGGTGAATTTTTGGGAAAAGCCAAACCCCCGATTTCCAGGAAGAGTTTTTCTGAGCTCCTCTGAAGTGTGCATACGCTATCTGCTCCACCTGGCAAACCATTATACAAGATGAAACGAAAAGAAATATTAAACAAAGGAAATTATGATAAGCATACAGATATACATGAAGACACACACAAACGTACACATGCACACACAAAAAAAAGCTTGCATAAAAAATCCACTTGGAAAACAAAAATGTCTTTACCCACACGTACACTACTTACGCGATTCAGCGTGAATATCCATCATGATCGGCACAGCCATTACAGTCACTGCAAAGGACAAACAAATGCATTATGTTATCATAATGTATATCCCATCGGCGCATGACGTGTTCTGCCCTTGTCCACTCTTTTTTTTTAAATTGAGGTCAAGATGACTCCTTCTTAATCACACACACACACACACACACACACACACACACACACACGGTATAGTTACCTAGAAGGGCGAGGGGTTGTGTTTGCATCCTCATGATGTATTCTTCCTTGGGAAGGATGCCTAGGTCCTGCCGGAGTTCCGCTCTTCTAAAAGCCTCTAAATGGTGTGTTATGGGCGACGTCTGCACAGCAAGGCGAGGGTTTTTACAAGGCAAAAATGAATATTGGTCCATAAATTCGCATAAATTGTGTATGTTTCACTCATGCTGAAAGATGGAGTTTTACCAACCTTCATTTTGTGGTACTGCGAGAACCCACGGCTGATAGAGAGCGTGTAGCCCATGTCCAGGAGTTCTTGTATAGTGGTGGGCGGGCTGGCCACCATGGGGATGGAGAGGAAGGCGGTGAGGTTGCCGCGGTATATTGCCACAAGAACCACCACTACCACCCAGCAAGATATTAATACCAGCCTCCCAGCGGAGTGGCTAGGAAGGTGGACCGAGGCTGTAGAATGATGGGACACTGTTTGGACTTAATTTCCTTTTTATATCGCAAGCCAGATTAAATTTCCCATATGAAGGAAATTGATTATAGCTTAGAGCGTAATTTCGGTGAATATAAAAATATGAATATGAATACTTACACATGTACACAGCGGTCTTGAAGATTGTAGTAACGGGAGTAAGAATACGAAGTGGAGACGTTTGTCCTGTATGACTTGCATTGTCTAACTTGTGTTCCCTCATCCACATGACAGACAACGACGCCGCAGACACTATCAAAAAGGTGACGATGCTTGCCCACGCCTGCATCATGATAATTTGAAAATACACATTAATACCAATTGTCATAATCTCGGAAATAATACAACTTAACAACACAAAAACTTAACCTTGCTTAAGGAAAAAATTTATACGTTGGCATTACCTTCCAGTTGAATATTTGAAAGAGTAGAAAATTTCCTTCGAGTAACCGTGACACCCTAGTGAGGAAACGAGTGTTTTGAATACCGAACCATTCTCCAAAGTCCACTGCCTTGGCTCGTTCTGATAGTATTGATATTGAAGCACCGGTGAAGTCTGCCCTCTGTAATGACAATATAATAGCCACAATCACGGAAATTATTCACATAGTTTTCTTCTAAAAAAATCAATTAATTATTCAATAATTCTTTTCAGATCACATATAAACCCAACCTTTCATTATTTTTCACCTCTTCTAATTAATATGTTTAGGTTCACTCTCCACCTTCACTTACCCGTGTCTGCACCATGCCTAGTACGCCGTTGTAAGTACCGTTATCCGTCTTCACACCAAACCCTTGTACAGGCAAGAAGTCAATATCAAACTTGAGATTGTTTCGTATTTTATCGATAAGGTTTCCCAGAAGACCGTCAATTCGAATTAACTTCCTCCTTCCTCCTGCTTTGCGCTTGTCAATAACATCTTTGCTTTCGTTATTATCATTATTGGTGTTGGTATCGTTGCGATCCAACTCAGTCTTACTTTCATATATGGGAATCACTTCGTTGAATCCCTTTAGATAAAGAAAATAAAAATTATAATTACGCAAAGTTTATAGAAATCAAACCATGTAATTCTATCATATTTTGTTCATGCCTACATTTAGCGCATAAGAGTAATATAATGATGTGTTAGCATTTAAACGTTAAGGACACACACACACACACACACACACACACACACACACACACACACACACACTGCAATATTACAAACCTTTACTACGGCAACACGAAGAACAGTTCCCTCAAGTGTAGTCAGTGGAGGGAAGATTGATTCTAACAAATTAAGTGTTCCCCCACTCTCGTCCCTCCGCCAACATCCGGTCCGCTTAAAGTAATACCTGTACAGATGTTGTTTTATATATGTACACACACACACACACACACGCACACACACAGACACACTCACCGTCCCCCTTGTAACCTCGCCTCCCTAATCACACCATCGCAACGGCTTCTCTGTAAAGTCGATGGCATTATGTATTTTCAAAGTATTGTAATATATATTTTTTTTAATGATGTTTTATTCAGAGAAACGAAGATTTATTTCAATAATGGATGATCACACTATCGACTCACCTTCCTAGGCTTGACAAGTGCCAACACTGCAACTCTCACCGCCAGAGGAAAACTTATAGACAGGATATTCGTGTTCAAGTTGCCTTCAGGAGCGATGAGCAGCGTGTCTGACTGTAAACACGTCATGGTTTTACTTGGACTTCCATCAATGTAAACAGTAATTACTTTTATTATCGTTATTGTTATTATCATTATTAACACACACACACACACACACACACACACACACACACACACACACACACACACACACACACACACACACACACCATTGATATTCAACTAATTTTTTCTGATACTTACATTTCCAAAAACGCCTCTCGACATGAGCTGTATGAAAAAGTCCGATTTATAGTTGAATACAGTTTTTACAATAATATTAAATAGTTTTATCTACATATTCGTATCTTAACTTATATATAATAGTGCAGTGACTAAATAAAAAATATAAAAAATTGATATTCGAAAGTAACAGTATTTGTAACCATGAATAGTTTGTGTCTAATCTGAAACACAATAGGAAAGCGTAATGAATGTTAGGTTAGGTTAGGTTACCTGGGAAACCACACCGAGTATCCACATTGAAGGTCCAGCCACCACGACGGTTATGTGGCGGCGGAAGACTGGATCACGCTCATCAAGAAACTTCCAGTCTGCCCTTGCTAAAAAATGTCCTGTTTCTCCACCTTCAACCTGACTCGCCTTCCCTTCCTGCGTCCTTGTCAATGGTAGAGCTTCTGTATATAGTTCCGAAGTTAGTCCAACTGACCAAGCCATTTTTGATATCCCTTCGCAATCTGATGGATGAAAGGATTAATACGGACAGATGTAATAGATATCAGTTTTGTATGAAGTGTCACGTATTCATCATATCGTGTTCCAGTGTGTGTTGAGCCTTACCTTGACTGGTTGGTGCCACAAGAATGAGGTGTGTCATGTTCAACTCGGACACAACGGCCACTACGAAGTGAGGCAGATCACTATTCAATGACATCGAACAAACTATGAAAAAAAAAAGACATATAGATAGATAGATAGATAGATATTGTTATATTTTACAAGCTAAGATAAAGTTTAATTGTGAAGTATTAATCAATCCGTAATCTTAAATGCCATAGTCTTACCATTAGATGTTATGGTTATTATGAGGAATAACATAAACATCCATGAACTTGCTGTGTCGTGACTGATTTTCGTGTCCATCATTGCAGTGACAAGAACACACTAATGGCAACAATTATTCAACTACCTGTTATATAAAGGTGTAGTGGCACCTAGAACGAAGAGTGACATAGAAATAACCTGCAATGTGTCGTAATGTCAAAAAGTCAATCATCTACCATTTCAGATCAATAATCTTTGAACGGAACAGGTTTAAAAGAAACTATGAATTACAAAACATCCAATAACGCTCAAAGAGAAACTGTGTTTATAGTCTCTTTCATTGTTCAAGGGTGTGAAAAAATAATTACAATGATATGTTCATTAAGATAGATTACAGTTTTAGTAATGAAGTTAGCCATCTTCAGTCAGAATATAACACTAAAAGAAAATTCATTATATTCTAAATCGATTTTTAACATTCTCTTTCTCGCTTTAATAGTCTTTTAATGACCTTTATCGTACAGCTGAAAGACTGAACCAGCTGACGAACACACTAACACGTTAATTAACTTTTCACAATAATCCGTTGCTGGTTCATCGATATTATTTCTTCCACTTTCATCCATAATATATAATTCCAGTTTGTCGTGTGTGTAGGTCATGATTGTTACCCATATGAAGGTGTATATAATTCACCAATTGAACATTAGTGTTATATTACGCTGGTCAAAGTACTGGCTAGGGTTGATTTTTGATTTGTAATAAGAAATTGAGAATGGTGTACTGAACAAGCCTTAGGAAGAAACAAATGTACATAATTCATATGTATTATTTTTGCATAACTGATAAATATTTATCATTAATAAATTTCATATGGTATACGTATTATGTCTTTCACTGAAATATCTACTGAACAAGTGAACAACCAATTATTACAAATTATCTATCTCTATACCGTACTGTTATACCCTCAAAGATGGGTATACACACACACACACACACACACACACACACACACCTCAATGACAAAACTAGTCTTCCACGCGCTACTTACTTTTTTTATACCAATCCGGTGCTGGTTCATCCATGTATTTTGAGTTATATTTTCCATTCTCCTCAACTGAAATTATACATGATAGATGAATGTGTTGCTTATGCCGTTGCATGTACAAGCATCGTTTGTGTTGGTGAGGGTCGTTGGCCGTGAAGGTGTAACTATGCGAGATAATTAAGGAGTCGAGTGGAATTCAGGACGCTTCGAAACAAGTCTTCCTTGGCCTTGCGTTTGTCTTCTTGGATGAGTCCGGCTCTGCACGTCGTGCAGGTAAGGTGTCAGTAGAGTGGTGTGTTCCTATACTTCTTGGTTCTTGAAATATTTGGGTCTAGTCTTGCGTTACTTATTCATGAAATAATTGTTAGAGAAGAACGTATATATACTTTCGTTTATTTCTCCACCAACATGGGAGACTCCGGCCAGCCGCCATGAAGGACGAGGTAGTTACCGCCACCTCGATTGTGGGTGAGGTGGAGCAGTGGTACTCAAGGCCAGTGTGTGTGTGGTGACGCAGCTGAACTTCAGGTTCCTTCAGTGGCTGGTTAGTGAGGCTACTGACGGTTTACTTACGGGTAACTTTGCCGTAATGATTAGTTTGGGAGATCAGTGCGAGTATTTGATATAGCGTTGCTAAGGGAGTGAAGTGTTTTGGTGTTATGGGTGAAAAGAAATTTCTAAAAAAAAAATAGTTTGTGAAACTGTGGGTCCTAGGAGAGGAAGGATAGAGTGAAGGAGTTGCTGATAAGGTGGAGGCTAGATTTAATTAACCAAGACGGGTTGTTCGAATAGGGAGAGACTTGTTTAGGAAGGTGAGAGCAATGGGAGATATACCATGGGGCGTTTTGGAAATGGAGTGATTTGGTGGAATGGGTGAAAATAGATATTTAGGAAAAAAGTGAAATTGTGGGTTCTAGGGGAGAAAGGCATTTTGTAAGATAGAAGGATAGGGTGAAGTTGTTGATAGAGGGGGAGAGGAATTTAACTGGCAGATTAGAGGTGGAGACTCAACATAGCCATTTCATTCGACATTTCAATGGATAAAGAGTTGTCAGAAACTATAGATATTTAGGTTTTGGGTTTAAAACTAAATGTTTTCTTTCGACTCCCTGCAGGTTGTTTAGTGGTGGAATGGATCCTCGCAGATACCTGGTGACGGGGCTCCAGGCTGGTGACCCAAGACGACGTTTACCATATCTCCAACAACTTACGTGACTCGTCTTTGACAGTTTGTTTGAACGTTGTGTATCAGACTCATAGATTGGTAGTGTTGCCGGTTAATGAGCTTCAGTCTTGTTAGAGTCCGACGGACTCCTAAATATATTCTTATTTTAATTTTAATTTTTTTTTTTTATAATTTTTTGTCTTGAAAAAGCTTGGCGTTGTTCTCCGGAGACTCTTCGAGGTAATTTTAGAGAGGCATGAAATAAACTGCAAATTTCTAAAGTTTATTTTTCACTTTTAATTATTGTAGGCGAGATACCAAGGTTAAAAAGGATACTGCTGGCCAAGGAGACTTCTTGACACCGTAGATGGACACAAGAGGAATGGGAGGATTCCCTCAACACCAAAAAAACTGGCGTTGTTCTCCGGAGACTCTTCGAGGTAATTTTAGAGAGGCATGAAATAAACTGCAAATTTCTAAAGTTTATTTTTCACTTTTAATTATTGTAGGCGAGATATCAAGGTTAAAAAGGATACTGCTGGCCAAGGAAACTTCTTGACACCGTAGATGGACACAAGAGGAATGGGAGGATTCCCTCAACACCAAAAAAACCATCGGTCCTGTCTTATTTCGGTCCTTTATTTCAACATATGCAAATTGTATAAAATTATTTACTTCACTGGGAAAAAAAAAATAATTTCTACAGTGGTGGGCTCCCTGCAGACTTAAGCAATAACCCACCCCCACTCCCTCTTATCTAACCACTCGTGTAAACTAGGTATTCTGAAGTCTAAAAAAATTTGAATATCCAAATTCCTATACTAGCAAAAAATTAAAATAAAAACGGGGGGGGTGGGGGGGAGACCATAACTAATCTGAAAATCCATGCTTGACAAAGCTGGAGGAAAAAATAAACCTAAAACCAGACATGCTTGACAAAGCTGGAGTAAAAAAAAAACCTAAATCTGGTTTTACCCTTTCCTCCACTACAAAACTTTCTGCAAAGTGAGATTACAATCTAAAAAAATACCGAATGATACTGTATAATCACTATTTTCTCTTTTAAAATAAAGACTCCTCCAACCTACATTATTTAAGGTAACCATACAATATCCATTAATAATTACCTGAGTTTTTCCACGTCAGCATTTCAGAAACAGAGGGTCTCTCTCTCTCTCTCCTTAGCAGTAAGATCATCTTCAAACAAGCGAACAGTTGATGCAATTGTCCTCCTGCCAACTCTTCCTCCTCCTCGTTCCCTTTTTTCTCTCGCTCTTTTGCCGGAAAGAATATGAGAAAGGATCTGAAAAGACAACATATAATAGTTAAATTTAAGTACACGTACGTCTTATCTAAGTCCTCTATTTCAACATTATGCAAATTGTATCATACATATTTAATTACACTTTGATATTCATTGCGTTTTGACTAACTACCATAACAGTTAATGACCGTCAACCATTACTTGGACTTATGACTGTTAGGCAATCATGATGAACAGGAGAAAAAAAGTTAATTATAAACGCGCCTAACCAACAAAAAGATGAGTATAGTGACCAATGTATTAATTCATGATAGTTAGTATTCCTTCAGACTGTTCCCACGCCATCCTTACAAGGGTCACGCTGCGTATTGTCTGCTTCTAAAGTTTCCATTACAAACATCAACAACATCACTGACAATCTTACTTACTTCCGTATTGTCAAGCTAACGTTATGTAGTATATATCGTCCCGGACACTATGTACTACATCAGACCACATATAAGGTGTTTTACCTCGGTTAGTTAATGCAAAATGGAACAAGCGCCAGATATCGGAGGCTTACACCTTGTTAAGTGATGCAAGTTACCGTAGATAACTTGTGCTGTAGTCACACGCCATTCCGCCACCAACACACTCACGCCTCCACCACTGGACTGCTGACTGACCACTGTTCATTGGTGTAACAAGGCGGTGTCTGGCAACTCATTATTAAAAGATCTCAGTCTGATTCACAGTAATGTGTTCAAAACTATAGTTATGACAACGGATCCTGTAAATAGGTGATGTTGATCTATATGAAAGATGTAATAGAATGATAAATGATTTGGAATTCACAAACTCACGGTCTGGAATACGACTTGGAAGGGGATGAGAACGGGAATCATTGGCTGGAACACTGTGAAGCACTCCCGTGTTAATTGGCTTTCACTCTTTCTCCCACTCCCGCACTATGCATTATCATATGTCTAATTTTGAGTTTATTTATTTCGTGATTCTTTGAGGACCTCACAAAACATCTTAAAATAGACACTCCATAGATTGATATAAAAAGAACCTACAGCTCTAATAACACATATATACTGGGAGCCTTATATAATAACTACATAATGATACATGAATCATACAATCTTTATCAGTTCAATCCATATGATAATACACGCATACGTATATCTATATCTATAGATCCATTAATATATATTTTTTCTTATCTGGCTAATATTCCCTTTAAAGGGGTGTAGCTAAGACCTGCTTAAGAAGTATCATCAAACACGGGTGGGCGCGCGCGCGCACACACGCACACACACAAGCGCGCGCGCGTATATATAAGTGTTAGAGGGAGCGCGGATCTCACTCCACCTTCAGCACACCAAGAAAAACTGTGCAACTAGTATACCTGCATCTACCATCCTTATCAATTCTGAACTTTGCAATTAAGGTTTATGAGGTGGAGTGAGTGAGTTAATGGGAATAAGGTAATCACCAAACATCAGGTGATATGGCGTTCATGGTGTGGAGTGCAAGATGGAGAGGGTTATTTTGTGCGTGGATCTGTGTTGCGCCGTGGACGACAGGACAGGAGACGGATAGTTACTACAACTATGTGAACACCATTGATAACATACCTGGGGACGGCCACGCTTATCCATACATTTCCGTGTTGATGTAAGGACAAGAAGGCAGGCAGGGCACTGGAAGATTGAGAGAACAAGCAGTATACGGTGAAGGTTTAAAAAATGTTCAAATATCAACCCACAAGCAAATTCAATTGTTCTAGCAAGCATGCTAATTTCGGAACATTTCACGTTTTTCCTTTCGTCTCCTTATTCAGTATGATTCAATAATCCTTCTGCACTAGGTGACTATCGATCATCTGAGCGGGAATTAAACATACAGCATCTGTATCCCCCCCCCCCCCCCCCCTCTCTCTCTCTCTCTGCAAGCTAAGTAACACCCACGTATCAGCTAGCACATAAGTTACAACCGTTCATTCCAGGTGTGCCGTCCACTGCCACACTCTGCCCGGCTGCTGGATGTTGCTGTACCACACTGAAACACACGATTGCCGCGTCTTTCCAAATGACAACATAACAACCTCCGACTCCAGCGTGCGTGGAGTCCCGTATCGTCTCTACAGCATACATCCCATCCGTCGCATCCTATACTTCTTCACTAAAATGTCCTATCAAAACGCAAAGAACACCTGCAAAGCATACGGAGGGAAATTATACACCCCACGTACTCTGGATGATGTTGCCATTCTACACAACCGAGGGATAACAGGCTTCGTGGGTTTGGATAAATTGGCGGGAGACTGGGTAGATAGCGCGGGTCAACCCTTCACGGATACCTCCCTCTGGATCTCCTCTTTCCCGTTACACAGTCGCTATGGAAAGTGTGCCAGGGTGAGGGATGGCTACTTGGCGGACTGCAGCTGTACCTTGAGAGAGAGGAGCTTTGTATGTGACATTGATCTGTAAGTGATAAAAGAGTAAGCAGCCTAATATACAGTGCATAGGAAGATGATGATGTGTTTTGGGGATGGAGTTCAATGTAGCGCACGTATCAATCAAAGTGTGCTGTACTTGGAATAAATAATAAATACTAATAACAATAATACCACAACAACTATTTCATTTGACCTCTAATCTTATATAAACAAAATCACCAATATCCATAATAATAATAATTTTCTTTCCGCCACTAAAACAAACAAAGGGAGACACATTAACCCTTACCTACCTCCTTCGAACATAAATTATAATAAGATATATCACACCACCAATACCTTCCGATACCAACCTTAACACTGTCATTTACTAAACGACGCCTTCCATTGTCACTTTTATGGACGCAAACATACTTAAGGAAGAGAAGAAAGTGGACAGTCTTGGGGAGTTTGAGAAAGGGAGAGAGACCATAAATGAGGTAGTTTAGGAAGGAAAGAGTAGAAGTGAGGGCAAGGAGAGGGTAGAAGGGAGAAGGGGTAGAGACGAGAGGTCATTGTAAGTATATTGAACAAACAGACCACTACCCTCTCTTCCTCCCCCCTAACACATTCTTTTTCCTCCCCCCCTCTCACCCATCACACTCCTCCCCTCCCCTCCCTTCCTGAGCACACTTGGACCCTCTGCCATAAAGGTCACTGTGATGTCTGATGTGTATGTGTACTTGGCACACAGCACATCACTATAGAGGATATACCATGTTTTTAATACAAACACATTAATTTTGAGGTCATTATTGAAACGATCACTCAACGTCATCACACACACACACACACACACATTGACATGAAACTGATATATAAATCATTTGAAATCAAGCTTTATTCGTATTATAGAAAAATTTGATAAACTGAAAAGAAAAAAGAACTGGAATTTCTCATAAAACAAATTACCATTACTACTACTACTACTACAATATTATTTCTCCTTCCAGTAAACACACTACACCAATAATTCCTTCTACGTATACTTCCTTTCTTCCTTATATTTGTTAAAGTTAATCAAGTCGTTTAACTATAATCTTGACGCCAAACAAACCTAACACAGCCACTCGTATAAACTAAAATAACAAATAAACTGAAAACTAAATAAACATGAAAAATAATAATTATACACTAAAATATTATAGAAATTACAAAAATAAATAAATAATGATAATAATAACCTCATCCTTAAAAACATACGAGAGAGAGAGAGAGAGAGAGAGAGAGAGAGAGAGAGAGAGAGAGAGAGAGAGAGAGAGAGAGAACCCTACCCCCCCCAACCCATGACCTCACACAGTATCATCAAGGTCAGCAATAAGCCTTCCTTTACTAGTGCTAACCAGAACCAGTCTTGGGAGAGGGGTAGCAAGGGACATGAGAAAACGCTTTGCCCTTATGCACGACGCCGCCTGCTCCTGCCCTTCCCTTTCCTCCTTAGGGTAACTTCTCTTCACTCCAGTCAAGGGGGTACTTAAAGTAGATCTAGTCTTGGTTACCACTGGTTCTGGGGTCTTAATTATCATTGTCTTTGTGTTGGTAGTCCCAGTAGCTACATTGGCTCGCCCTTTCCCTCTGCCTCCCGGTCTGTCTTGGGGTAAAGCGAACCTCCATGGTGTTCTACGTATGTTAGGGGTTGCCTCAGGCCTGCTAGCGGGTCGTAATGTGGAAGGGAGTACAGCTGCTACTGCCATTGTCCGAGGTACCAAGGGAGTTGTCTTTTGTATGTCTATATGGGTGTTGGTTTGGTGGTCTGTGTGGTTAGTAGATGGCTTGCATGTGTTGTGTGTGTTGTTACTACCACCACACATCTCCTGCGTCTGTGTTTCTGTCCTTGAGTCTGCAATGAAGGGTATGCAAGGTGATTTGACAGCAGTAGGGTGATGGAGGAAGGGAATGGAGGGTAAGATGTTATTTTCATCATGCAGGGCCTGGCAGGTTTATAGGTATAGGTTAGGTAAGGTTAGGCTAGGCTATGTTATGTTATGTTAGGTAAGGTTGGTTAGGTAAGGTAAGGTTAGGTGTATATAAAGTGAGTGTTGTGTGTGTGTATGTCCTGCTGCCTTCCTTCAGTGTATGAAATATCAATGAAACTATGTATACATGCGGTGTACTGTACCTGATCGAGACATTGATGGTAGTGAGGCGTCCTTGGAGACCAATACACTCCTGCTGGTGATGACAGGAGACTCATCTGAGCTGCTGGAGTCGTAACCCGCCGTCAGATTATCCTGTAGAAGGTGATAAGTGTTAGTCAGTCAGGAGTTGGTGGTAAGATTAAACTGTGTATATTTTCAATTGTTAGGTTTAGATAGCTTTTACTCTAGGTTATGAATAGACCACCTAGTTTAAACCCTATGTAATTATATGTAATTCTCTCTCTCTCTTTCTCACCTTGGACAGTAGGGAGTAGGTTTTCTGTGGCGTGAAGTGTTGTGTGCCTATCCATTCCAATTCATTGCTGGAGAAGAAGCACTCTCCCTGTCCATCTTGACCTGACCTTACCTCTCTGACCTCACCACCACCATGGGACTCTACCACATCTTTGCATCCACCTCCACCACCATAGCATTTCATTGGGTTGTTACATTGTCTGCATACTCCACCTCCTCCACCACCACCAGACTCCACCTCATGCTCCTCCTCCATTTCTTCCTCTGGTCTGCCTTCATCAAAACTCGTTGTTACAATCTGGAAAAAAAATAAAAAAATAAAAAAATAAATAAAAGGAAATATAAGTAAATAAATGTCAAGTGATCTTATAAATACTGACACAAAATAAAAACAATTCAAGAAGAAAAAGAAAGACAATTGTAATGATATAATGAAGGAGAAAGAATTATCATGTTTTTTCAATATTACTACTCTCCTCCTCCTCCTCCTCCTCCTCCTCCTTACCTCCTCATGGTTCACCTGAAGACCATTTGGACTCAAGCTGTCACATAAAGGATCGTAAGAATCACTATTTTGCTGTGACCACTGTAAGGCTGTGGTGCTGTGTTGCCAGGGGGAAGGAGTGGTACTGAGTTCCTCCCATGCTGTGGTCTGTGGCTGTGGCTGAGGTGTGGTGTTGGGTGTGCTTGCGAGGATAGCATTCTCTGTGGTGCTGTGGTGAGGGGTATGAAAGGCCTGCTGTGGTGGTGGTGGTTGAAAATGCTGTGGTTGGAATTGTGGTGGAGTTAGTCTGTTGTGGTGGTGGTTTGTGGTCGACTGCTGTGGAGAGAAAAGCTGTGGTGGTGTTGCTGTAGTGGTTTGACATCGTACTGTTTTCACCCTGATTTTGCTGTGCTGTGGCTTTATAGGTGTTGGGTTTGGGTGGTGGTGCTGTGTTTGCTGTGGTGGTGGTGGTGGTGGTGGTGGTGGTGGTGGTGGTGGTGGTGGTGGTGGTGGTGGTGGTGGTGGTGGTGGTGGTGATGGTGGTGGTGGTGCCTTTCTGAGATTGCTATGCTGTGAGGGAGGTGACTGTGGGGGTCGTTTGCCTTTCATTTGCCGTGGATATGATCGATTAAAATATGCTGTGTGATACTGTGGCCTTGGTCTCAGAACTGGGTGCTGTGTGGGAGCCGGCTTAACGGTGTTCTGCTGTGAGGAAGCTGGTTTAGTGGTGTTCTGCTGTGAGGAAGGCAGTTGGCTTGAGGCTGTGTTTTGATGTGGCTGTGGTAGAAACTGTTTTTGCTGTGATTGCTGTTTCGTTGATCTGACTTGCTGTGGAGGTCTGGTTGGGTTTTGCTGTACCATCACTTTGACATGCTGTGAGGTGCTTGCTGTGTCTTGCTGTGAGTTAGGTGCTCTTGGGATTATTACTTGCTGTGGGTGCTGTGGTCTTGGTTTGGCTTGCTGTGGGTTCTGTACTCTGTGAGGAGGTCTGATTAATGACTGCTGTGGCCTGTGGGGTTGTCTAGCCTGTGTCTGCTGTGGGTGAGGCATTCTTGGCTTAACCTGCTGTGGGAGGGAGTGTCTGGGGTTCAAATGCTGTGGGTTTGAAGGTCTAGTCTGTGGGTTTTGTGGGCGGGGTGGTTTGGGTTTCAAATGCTGTGGGTTAGTTGGTCTTGTCTGTGGATGCTGTGGGCGTGGTGGTCTGGGGTTGAAATGCTGTGGGTTTGAGGGTCTTGTCTGTGGGTTCTGTGGGCGTGATGGCCTTATCTGTGGGTGCTGTGGGCGTGGTGGTCTGGGGTTGAAATGCTGTGGGTTTGAAGGTCTTGTCTGTGGATGCTGTGGTCTGGGGTTTATCTGGGGTTGCTGTGGTGGTCTTGAGTGCATCTGCTGCGTGTTATAAGGTGGTCTGAGGTTATTTTGCTGTGGGATTGTTGCTCTGTTGCTGTTGACACGCTGTGGATGTGGAAGTGTGCCTTGAATCCTGACTGTGGAGTGTGGTTGGTGTGGTTGGTGTGATTGGTGTGTGGGTCTTGAGTGTGGTGGAGGTGGTTGAGAGGTCCAGTGTGTGAGGTTGTGGTGGTGGTGGTCTGATTCGCTGGTGGAGGTGGTGGTGGTGATGGTGGTGGTGGTGTGGGCGCCTACGGGGGACACCTGGGTGATGATGGGGGACACGTGGGCTACAGGTGATATCTGGCATAAATTGAAACTCTGAAAAAGAAAGAAAAAGAACGATGAAATACATAAAATAATAGTGATTGAGGTAATAGTTGTATATATATATAATTTACTAAAGGTATAATGTATAAAAAAATAACAATAATAACAATGAGGATAAGAAGAACAAGAATAGTAATGATAATGAATTGAAAAAAAAAAAATAATAATAATAATAACGTTTAGCTTTGTATCATGGACCCGTTTACGTTTAGCTATTTGTGGCTCAGTTTATTAAATTTTTTTTTCCCATCACTCGTTATTGCCTTCCAGATCACATTATACTGACATTTTTTGGCACTTATTGTTAACAAATTTATTCACGATGACATTTTAGTCTCCTTTTTGAAGTATAAGATTTCATACAAGGAAATATTAAGGAAACAATGAAGTGATATCAGGTGTCTAATTTTTCACGACACTCAGCCTGTCACTGTCAACCAATCATATAGCACGGCGTGGTGATGGCCAACCTCTTACCCCAGTAGGAGGGGGATACCACTACTACAACTACTACTACTACTACTTCACCTCATTCAGCGGCAGAACTGGGCGGTGGGCTGAGAAGGTCCTCTGAATGGGGCTGACTGATATAGAAGTGTTGGGATGACAGCTGGAGGTGGTGGTGGTGCTGCTGCTGTTACTGCTTGACCTAACAGCCTCCCGCACCGCCTGCATCACAGCATAATGTAACAACATAACACAGCACAATGTATAACAGTATAACACAGCACAATGTATAACAGCATAACACAGCACAAGGCAACACAAGGTAGAGGAAAGTAATTGTAAAGATATAATTGATTTGATTTGATTTGATTTTTGTTTTGTTTCTATTTATACATCTACCAATTCATCCATTTATTAATTAACCAATATATTCATCTATTTAATATATTCGTTTATACATACATACATACATACATACATATTCATTAGTTCATGCATATGCTTCTACATACATTTCTATTTTTGGAGGGGGTCAATATTAAAAATTCTCTCTCTCTCTCTCTCTACCTGGCAGATTTCCCCAGACAGGTGTGAAGACAGGCCGGAGACAGCTTGCATGAGTCCCCCAATTGAAGACAACACCTGTAGGGAAGGCAAGGACAGGTGTTAAGGAGGAGGAGAAGGAGGTATGAAGCAAAAAGGGAGAAATAGTTGAGGGGGGAGGATGTGTGTGTGTGTGTGTGTGTGTGTGTGTGTAAAAAAAATAAATTCATATACACAAACAAGAAAAAAGAACAATCATAATCAACACACACACACACACACATACCTTATCGAAGCCATTCCTGGAGGAGGCAATAACCTGACGAAGGGAGACGACTGTAGAAGCACCACCACCACCACCACCACCATCATTATTATTATCCTTGAAGTCCTGCCACGGGGTCACTAGGTCCTTCACTTCCTCCAAGGTCACGCACACCTTACTCAAACCCTCCTGAAGGTCACCCACTGTCCTCTCCACGCTGCAGAAGGAATGAAGGGTGTAAGGTTAAGAAGGGTGGGAGGAAGGCAGGAGATGAGAGGTATAGATAGATAGATAGATAGCTCAATAGATAGTTAGGTTAGATAGATATATACATATAAATAGATAGATAGATGAAGAAAGAAAGATAGATAGATATAGATAGAGAGAGAGAGAGATGAAGTGTAAGAAAAGCATATTATAAGGCTTCTTTTTTTTTCTCTCTCTCTCTCTCTCACCTGGCTGTCCTTCCATTAGCTGCCACCTTGAGTCTTCGCACCTGCCGCCGTAGCTCCTTCTTCGTCTCCGTCAGCGCCTCCTCCAGCCGGGCGCGCTCCCTATGTGCCCTCAGCTCCTCTTCCTCCTCCTCTTCTTGCTGCCCCGTCCCTCTCCGCCACCCTAGCTTCCCCATTCCCTTGATCAGTTCATTCATCTGCTCGTCTTGCTGTGGAGGAGAAAGGGAAAAGGGAGAAGTAGTAGTAGTAGTAGTAGTAGTAGTAGTAGTAGTAGTAGTAGTAGTAGTAGTAGTAGTAGTAGTAGTATAATAGTAGTAGTAATGATAATAATAATAATAATAATAAATAATAATAATAATAATAATAGTAGTAGTAGTAATAATAGTACTGTAGTAGTAGTAAACACATACAAATAATAATCACTAGCTTACCTTCTTCAGTGCCTCCTTCTGTAGTGCTGTAGCCTGGTCTTGTTCTTCCTTGAGGTGGGTGACAGCCTCCTGCAGCCCCGTCAGGAGAGTGTGTAGTGTGTCCCCGATGTCCGTGATCACCTTACGGGTCTCCTCATGGGAGTTGGGGTCCCGTTGATGCTCCTGCTGCGTCGCCCTCCCCACCTCCGCCACCACCTCTTTCAGCTGCTCAGGCACACTGCTCATTACCGAGAGGATGGTGTGCAAACCGACCCTGAAGAAGGCGAGGACGTAGTCAAAGAAAGAGTGATGGTACCGGGAATAATTAAAGTATTTCCTGTATATCTTATTTTTTTTCTCTCTATTTTTTTTTAACGTTTGATATTATAGTAATGATGAAAATAAGTCCAGATTTGTGTTCAGCATGACCTAAAACATCATTGTAACGATTTTCATGAGATTCGGAGGTGTTGAGTTTTCGCGTTGCACAGCAAGAGTAATTTTCTGGGTGGACAAGATGATATATTAGCTGCGGCGCCACATCTATTATTAAACCGGACCAAATACCATACACACTCGCTAATACTATATACTTCATAAAGTATTATAGTATACATAGTATTAGTATAGTATTATAGCAGTATAGTATATATTATTACCGAGTATGGTGTTTGGTCTGGTTTAGTGATACATTTGGCATCGCCCCTAACATCGCCAGTCGTAGTCCCTGAAAGTTTAGTCTTCCACGGGAATGGAAGGGAACACAAACAACAACAGACCCTAGGGTCTCTGCATATGTTGTGTTCTTATTATGTTGCTGAGTATTGTTTTGATTTCCGACACCACACTGCTACATCATGTGTGTATGTCATTCACTGTGTGGTGATGGCCAGCCTCTTACCCCAGTAGGAGGGGCATCCTCCGCCTTCGATTTTTGTATAGAGTATAATGTGTGTGTGTGTGTGTGTGTGTGTGTGTGTGTGTGTGTAAGCCAGTAACACTAAACATGATATATTCCTAGTACACACCAGTAACCTTCTATGACCTTCACTGACCTGATATCCCGCGCCAAAGTCACATCCCGAGGGTCAGGCGGCATGATGGGCTGCTGTAGTGACGGCTGGGTGGACGGGAACCGAACCCCGCCACCACGACCCCCTCCGCCATGGCTCCAGCTCTGACGGGAAGGTGAATAAACATTTGCGACTGACCAACAAACAGACAGACATACAGACAAATATTTATATACAGGTTGAATAATAACATTTAGATAGACCACTCACCACTACGGTTGGTCTGACAGGCAAGGCAGCAGGTCGTAGTAGGTCCTGGGAGCCTCCGAGCCAACCAGACCAATCCTGTGAACCTTCCATTGACTGCTGGGACCACCGCTCGTTCCTGCCAACATCCATGAAGCACAATACAATATGTAACACTTATTTAAACCTATCTACGGTATTATTAGACATTACAACAGTCGTTTGAACATCTCTAGGATATTATTAGATTACAATGCAACATACAACACTTATTTAAGCCTCTAGGATACTACAAGACACTAACAC
Organism: Cancer borealis; assembly: GCA_036785275.1. NCBI lineage: Eukaryota > Metazoa > Arthropoda > Malacostraca > Decapoda > Cancridae > Cancer > Cancer borealis. Next base: position 56,492 of record JAXIVD010001481.1, on the reverse strand, counting down.
AACAAACAACACTCATTTTAAACCTATCCGGTACTTACTCTCAACTACAGCATACTAACACTCATTTATACCTATTTATGGTATTACTAGACATTATAATACTAGAAATAACACTCATTTAAATTTATCTAAAGTACTACAAGACACTACAACTACTCTATATTGTATCATAATGTATTTTCACGCTTATGTTGGGTATTAATGAGGTAATGAGGCTAGTATAGTGCTCTAATTATGTTTCAGTAAAGGTAATTATATGATTATACACGTAATTAGGTATGGTAGATTTGGAAAGAAAAAATAATAGTAATGCTAATAGATAGTGAACCAAACAACATGACGGAGCTTGGACGGACGCAATCAAGATTATATCATGGCTAAAAACTTACATTATCACCTTATCAATTGAAGAGTAAGTGTGTAAGTTAATTACTGCCTGAGGACCTGAATGGAGAGTAATAATAGTATGAATTAAACGTATTTTATTTATACCAAGAAAAATAAATAAACCACGAAATATAAACAAAACAAATAATAATGGAATTGATGTAACGAAAACTATGCCAATATTTTCAAAGATTAAGATATGTGGTGCTTTTTAATTAAGTTATAAAATACTTAATTAACATATAGAACTCAAGGTCATGTATAAATCATTTATATAACTTAATATTGATGTTTTGACAGTTTAATATAAGAGCGTAAATTTGACGTACCTTCCCTCAGATAGACTTGGACAGTACTGAATATTTCTGTTTTCAAATTGGTTTCATTCGTTATTGTCCGTTGAATATTTATCATCAATTATTATTATTAGAACATTGTTATAGTATTCAAGTTAATAATCCGTTAACATAATAACAATTAAATAGTTTATTTCCATTATGGATGCTGTGAGGAAGGACAGAGGAAGATGTATAGAGACGAGTGTGCTCTGTTGTAGGTACCCCGATTAGGAGCAGTAGAGGGGGGGAGGCTATTCATTATTATTATTATTATTATCGTAAATGATTGAAATTATCTACTACAAGTGTGGGCGACAGGAATGAGAGGTAAAAGTAACCTTGATCAGTCACTCCTAAATCCAACAAGCTCTCTCTCTCTCTCTCTCTCTCTCTCTCTCTCTCTCTCTCTCTCTCATGTGGAAATATATACAAAAAAACAGGATTTGCCCCCAGAGTAGCCTTGAGACAGCCTATATTTATAACCTGCAAAACAACTGTCCAACATCTTCTAAGAACTCAAATATACTACCAATTAATCTTAATATTAGTCTTTCTATAACAATACTACCACTATACGCTATATACATCTACGTGACAAGTATATTAATAAATGGATAGATATATGAATAGTGTTTAGCTAGTACGCAATACATAAGTCCTTGAATATAATAATAAAAATAATAGATTACAATACCTGATGTTATATTACTAACTCCGATATAGTGAACAGACACACGAGGCTTAATTAACAGACAGGTGACAGGAATGTGTGTGTGTGTGTGTGTGTGTGTGTGTGTGTGTACTGAACCACTGATAAGCAAACACGAACACATATATATAATTACCTAGTCACCTATAACAGTGGTTTCACCGATGTTTCAAGTATATATAAAAGGAAGTGAAGGGAAAGTGGATTCTTGTATACACAGAGCATTAATTAACCTCATTCTTACAAACCTTACCCTGTACTTACCCTACCCTGCCTTACCTTAGACAGTAGACACCCTAACCTACTTTATCTTGCCTTACACACCTTCCAGTACCTACGTCACCTTACCCTGAACTGCCGTAAGACTCCCTCTAGTACCCACGTCCCCCTACCCTAGCCTTGCCTCACCTCCTACCTCAGTCCTCAGCTAGCCTCCTTACACCTCACCACAACACACACACACATCTCTCCTGCGACCTGCATATCTCCCTTCTGTATTTGCATCCCTCCTCTCCCTTTCTTCACCCCACGCCTGACAACACACCTTTCTAGCACATCCGCTTGTATTATCACCCCTCCTCCTCTCCCTACCTTCACCCAACGCCCGACAACTCACCTGAACATCCTCCTCCTCTTGCCTTGACCACACGCCCGCCAACACATCCTCCTCCTCCTGTATTTTCACCCCTCCTTTCACCTCCACGCCCTTCAGGATGGACGAGGCCCTCCTTGAACAATGTGTCCTGGACCTACACAAAATAGAGGTGATCAAGTTTGGTTCGTTCACCCTTAAAAGTGGGATGCAGTCTCCTATCTACTTTGATCTCCGCATCGTCGTCTCCTATCCTAAGATAATGGTAATGTTGGAATTATTTACGTTATGTTTATCATTATTATTTTTTAGGTTGGTTGTATATGTAGGTCTGGGTTTAGATAAGTCATAGTCGTAGTATTAGTAGTAGTAAGTTAGGTTAGGTTTAAAAAGTCATTAAGTTCACTGTTTAATGAGTGGTCACCTAATAGACATTTTTCCTGTCTCTGTTTGATAATGTTATAATAAGTTCATTGTTTCATTTGACCTCTGCAGGAGACTGTGGCAGAGTTGTTGTGGGCAGCCCGTCCTAGCAGTGACCACAACCTGGTGTGTGGTGTGGCCTACACTGGCCTGCCCATAGCTACTATCATGTCTCTTAAACAGGTGAGGAACCATGGCCTTATGCCCGCCCATGTTTGTGTTTGTGCTGAACATACAAGGATAACTTACAATGTGAATACAAATACGTTTCTACATTCTACCATTTGTGTTCTGTTTAAACACTCCTAACTATTGTGTTAGCTTTAAATCCTCCTCCTCGTCGCTTCCTTCAGAATATTCCGATGTTGATCCGCCGTAAGGAAGTGAAGAGCTACGGCACCAAGAAGTTAGTGGAAGGCAACTACAGCAAGGGTCAGAAGTGCCTGATGGTGGAGGATGTGATAGTGTCCGGCAGCTCTGTGTATGAAACTGTAGAGGTGAGGTGGTCTGTGTGTGTCCTTGAGAATGTTAGGTTAGAGGTTTGGATGATACCTAATTTTTCCTAATGAATGAGGTGTTACTGTAAGCATTGTTGATTTATATGATTAATTAATTTATTCCCCATCTTGGTTTTTCTTTAGTTCTTCATTAATGCAGATTTCAACATACAATTGAGTCCAGAAAAAAAGTAATTGAGTCCTTTCCTCAGACCTTGCTTGAGCTTGGCCTCGAGGTGAATGATGCAGTGGTGTTCCTCGACCGACAACAAGGAGGAGCAGCTAACCTAACCGCCATGGGTATCAACGTGGTCTCTGTCCTCGACATCTCTAAGGTTAGTTATATACGTGCACTTATAACCAGTACACACCTTCCCTTACTAACATTTCTCACTTATTTTCCCACTTAAATATGTATATTGCATAATTTTTTCTATTGTTCTTTAATACACATTCTTATAGTTATTACTTCACTTTACAACCCATTATACATTTTTATTATAGTGAATTTATAGCCTGAGAGGAATGTGTCTTTATATGTAATTGTAGTGAAGACTCGTAGAACATTCCTAACATGGAGCTGCTTATAGACAATACAATTTACTCTCAGGATAATCAAGAAAACCCACATCACCAAGAATATGTCATGTGGTGCTTCTTGAGGGTTGACACACACCAAAGGGAAGCTTGTCCTCTCATGTGACCTCCTGCCAACAGCTCATGTGTATCCTCGCCAAGCACGGCCGTATCACCTCCGAGACACACGAGCTGGTGAAGGAGTTTATAGCGACCCATTGTGAAACTGCCATAGTCACCAAAGGCAAGACATCATGTAAGAATGGTGAGTTAGGAGTCGGGCGTCTTCTCCTCAAGGTCGTTATTTGGCTTACCTTCTCACGTATCAAGATGCTTTATATGTTAAGTATGCAAGGTTTTTTTCTGCTTATTTAGGGTAATTTATGAGAAGGAAAGGAAGGAAGGAAGAGACACTAGATATCCTCACCAAGGTCGTTACTTGCTTTACCTTTTCACATACCAAGATATTTTAGATGTTAAGTATGCATGTTTTTATATTTTCTAACTCACGAGAAAGAAAGAAAGGAAGAGACTGTAGATATAGATAATATTTACACAACATAATAGGATGTAAAATAATGTATGGTGGAAATATTACAGGTGTTCAAACAATGGACCGCAAATACTGTACCTTTGAGTCCCGCATCACCACCACCAACCATCCTTTGGCATGTAACCTGTTTAAGCTGATGGCAACCAAGAAAACCAACCTGTGTGTGGCGGCTGACGTCACCACCTCCCACGAGCTGCTGACACTGGCTGACAAGGTGTGTTCTTACCCTTATACACATACTTCAGGCTGACGGTTGGGAGAGAGCGAGTTTGTGTGAAGAATTAGCTTATATCAGATATTTTTATGGTATATTAATGCATTTTATATTCAATGTCGTGATCTGAGAGACTTTGTATTTTGATTAACTTGATGCAATATTGAATCCAAGTTAATATATAATTGTTATTTTTACTATATATCCTGTTATTAAATCAACATGTAACTCCATTATAATATAGAAGTTGTGAAGACATTTCTAGTTGATAATTTTGCTTCAGAATATTAATAATTACACAAGTCAATATAATCTTTACTTATACAATGCTATTCTTACCTCATCTTCTTCTTTTGTTGGTGAGTAAATGTTGTGGGTTTAAAGCATTATAATATGCCAGGTTGGTCCTCACATCTGCCTCCTCAAGACCCACGTGGACATCCTTCAAGACTTCACACAAGATACTGTTGATAAGCTGAAGACACTCGCTGATAAACACAACTTCCTCCTCTTTGAAGACCGGTGAGGCAGCAGTTTGGGTTTGTAAGATTAATTAGAGTGTGTTGGTATTAGGACTGTTGCTGTCTGTTCTTCCTTTGTACTCCCTTGTGTCAGTATTTGGAAGGTGTGAGATATGCATTAATTCAGTCTTAAAAACATCATAATTTTCCAGTTTTATATGTTTTCAATATCACAGTTACTTATAATTAAAAAAATAATTGATAACCAAATAAAAGACTCAAGAAATCACAAACAACACAACTATAGGATCCAAAAATAAACAATTGAAAAACTTATGATGCCAATTACTTTCCAGGAAATTTGGAGACATTGGAAACACAGTGTCACATCAGTATGGAGGAGGCAGTCATAAGATAGTGGAGTGGGCGCACCTGGTCACTGCACATGGCCTACCTGGGGACGGCATCATTAAAGGTGAGGGAGTGAGTGGCCAGTGCTCTTTGAATGTTAAAAAAAAAAAAAAATAAATAAAACTAAGAATCAAGAATTGGCAAATTTTAGGAAGGGACAGTGAATTTTCTGATCAACTGAAATGACGACAGGATAATATGTTTTTTCTTTTAATGTGATTTCTTTGCATTGTGTTTCAGGCCTGACGTCCGCTGCCAATGGTCGCACTCGAGGCTGTGTGCTGGTCTCACAGATGAGTTCTGAAGGTGCCCTCACCTCACAGGAGTATGTGGAAGGTTAGTGTCTATAGAATATCTGTAAAATAAGTCAATGAAATAGCATATACATGTGTGTGTGTGTGTGTGTAAGAATACTACCACTGTACTCCCTGTGTGTGTGTCGTAAAAGGTGACCAAAAGGGACAGCGAGGGGACTGGGAATCCCAACTCTGTATTCACTCCTACAAAAAGATAGGGAGGGTAGAGTAATATCTCCTTGAACCCTAAACACCTTTGTCTTGGCTTAAGGTGTATTTATAGATAGATAGTATATTTTTATAACCACTCCATTTCAGGTTGCAGGAAGATGGCAGAAAATCACACGTACTTTGTGGTTGGTTTTGTTTCCCAGAGTAGTGTGAGCAGTGACCCGCGTTTCATCCTCTTCACCCCGGGCGTGCAGCTCAAGAAGACTGGCGATGTCCTCGGACAACAGGTTAGTATAGATTCATTCTCCAGTAGAACATTTAATCTATTTCCACTTGCCTGTTCCTGCATCTCTCTCTCCAACAACAATAAAAACAACAACCTTATCGTCTCTTCCTCCTCCAGTATGTGACTCCCAAGGCGGCGGTGCTGGAGCGAGGTGCTGACGTGATTATAGTGGGCCGAGGCATCACACAAGACCAGGATCCCACTGCTGCTGCCGTCATGTACAAGGAGGAAGCATTTGCAGCATACTTAGAACGCATTGCACAGAAGGAAGGAAAGTCAGCTGTGGCAAAGAGCTAAGTTAGGCTAAGGGTAAAAAGAGATTTCATTCCATTGCAGCTGGAGTACAAATATAAGACTGATTGATTGTCAGTTTATTCCTGGTGCAATTTGATTATTAATATGTTGGATATCCACTTAAAGTATTGTTAAGATTCTATTTTTGTTGTTGATTTGAAATAGTATTAGTTAGATGATCATTATAAACAGAATATTTTGGGGTCAATTAGTAGTGGGTGGGTTGGGTGCTGAAATTTTGGTTGTGATTGTTAACTTAAAAACTAATTCATATTTTATACCTTAGACTACATGAACATACACACACACACATACATACATACACAAATCACATTCCCACACCAAGCCGTCCACAACACAGTTTACATTTCCTTAAGTTGTAGTGCTGTAAAGTGTATCCAGTGAGGTATAGAGGAAGCCAGCCAGCCAGCCATCCCTCACACCAAACAATCGTTATCAGGAAAAAAATGTGGTTACAGGAAATAGCTGGTAACGATAATGTTTTGTAAATCATTTGTTACATAAAGACATAATGAGGCTGCTAAAGGCCAATTGACCTACACCAGGCAGCTCATGTGCATCTAACACTTACCATCATGTAAGGACTGTGCCAAAAGAACACATATGCTCAGAGTAGTTCCTATAATTGTCCATTCATCTTGTTCATGTTATTGGTTATTGTGTTGAAGTTTTGTGATTCATTATAAGAACATTTTATCAGCATTAGGTAAGGTTACGTTTAATGAAGTGCCTCACATTCATTAGTACAACTTTAAAACATTACCCGACTGTAGCTAATCTTACGTTACATAGAACCCGTTTATAACTAAAGTATCTTCGTTCCTCATCTATAACCTGTCAGTCTTAGTGCTATTATAGTACGGCATTGGACTACCACCAGCCATTTTCTCCTCTGCCTGACATGCCAATCTTCCCTAATACCATCCTTACCATACCTCACCTCTCGGGTCATTAATCTAACTGCCAACACATACACAAATGTAGTTACACTTTAATAATATTCCGTTTAACATTATATATACACTGCCATCGTTTGCTTTGTATCCATCTATAGTCTCTTAATGCCTTGTTCCCTCCAGAAGAGCCTCCACCTCTCCTTGATCAATCCCTTTGTCGTATATGTTCTTGTTTATTGTTCCGTGTTACAAGTGGCCTTCCTTGTATTCCGATGTGATGCCTTGCCTCAAACTCAGTGCAGTGATAATATGATGACATTCCTTAACTTGTATTGAATCACTGGAGTAACTAACATTCCATAATGAACAGATTATACTCAGATATTACAAAGCATACTAATTGTTTTCATATTAGTCATTAGTTAATTATCCTTAAGGTATGACTTAAGGCAGTGTTCTGCCTTGAGTCACAGCCTTGATAGTATTGTACTGTTGTTAGCTGACCTTACTTAGTTTAGGTGGTTCTAGTACCTTGAATGGATATTGTCACCATGTATATGAACAATTAATTACGTCAAGGTGATTTCAGAACCGTCTTAGTGCAGCAGTATTGGAATGTATTTAGATTGTTGATAACGTTGGATCACACACATTCACCTCGCCTATTCAGTTAATTTTAAATGTATATTCTGATGTCCATACCACTGGCAGTTATTCGGTTTTAGCAATAATAAAATGTCATGGTTTTAATAATAAAATATAACCATGTTTTTAATAACAAACAGTATGTAACAGTAATATTTTATTATATAAATCCTCACTTAACGCTAACACTTTACATAACTGGTCCATGGAATGGTCAACAAAAATAAGTCCTTTCCATAAACTTAAGAAGGTGACTCAGGTGTGTGTGGTCATTATCTTGCTTGTAGACAGGTGGTGGTGATGGTGGGTTTAGGTGCGGGTGTACTTGCCCCAGATGTGCAGCATGAACACAGTGGCGATGAACACCAGGGAACCAACAAGCACCGGCAGTGGACCCCTGAAGAGAAATTTATTGACTTATCGTATATACTGGACTATAAGACAAGATTTTTTGCCAAGTTTAAGGCTTCTAAATCTAAGGGTCGTCTTATACACCGAGAATAAAACACAAACCTATAACTCCGTGATGAATATTCAGCGCCACTGTACCTTGGAATTCATTCAGCATGCACACACGTGTATGCATAATATATATATATATATATATATATATATATATATATATATATATATATATATATATATATATATATGTATACACACACACACACACACACACACATGCACAGGCGTGCGGGCCCACCCTAACTCTATGGGTGTCAAATGTTTCGTGTTTACTGACAACGTCACGTGCGGGCCACAACACCGGGATGGCGGGCGACACTGGTGATGAAGCTGCAGATGACAACCCAGATGATGCAGAATTTGACCCGTATGATGATGCCCTTGAACATGTATCTAAAGATATATTTGACATGCTTACTGTATCGGATGAAGATGATTTTGAAGGTCTTAAATTAAATAGCTATGTTTCAAATGTTTGAAGCAATTGTTGAAACAAGGTATTAGAACATGATGATGCTGATGTTTATGATAATGTTTCTTTACGTTTTGAAAAATTCAGACTATTGTTTAGTAAAAGTAATATACGTACAATATGTAGTTTTTTAATTCCTTTAACTACTTACATCTTGAGCAACTAGTGCTGGAAGTAATTGTTGGAGTAATAAATTAAGGACAGATGAACAGTGAACCTTACCATGAGAAAGGGGATCGTCTAATATAGCGATAATAGCTCAAATTTTTTTCCTAAAAAATTGGGGGTCGTCTTATATAACCAGTCGCCTTATAGTCCGGTATATACGGTAATTAGATATGTACAACAGGTTAAATATAATAATAAATATCAAAGTTATCCATTTCCCTTCACCTTAAATTCATGGCAAGGGAGGAGAGGATAAATGAATGGGAGGAGATAGGGATGCATCCCATCACGGGATAATTCAGTCAGGTGAGAGGGGGAAAAAATAATGCAGGAGTGAGGGTTAGAGAGTAAGTATCTGTATATCATAAAGCTCTAAGGGAAAGGTGAGTAAGGTGAGTGGAATGGGTGTAAATAAATACTTTGAAGTGGTTTAGTCGTAATGAGAGAAAAGTGTGAAGAAAGTATATGTGAGTGAAACTGAAGGTCGTATGAGGAGAGAGGAAGACAAGTTGTAAGATGAAAGGATAGAGTAAAGGAGTACATGCATGAAAAAGAGCTACTGATAGAGGGGGAAGAATTGAACAAACTAAAAATATAATAATGACAAAAAACAATTATACACATGATACCAGGAACCCAAAATAACCACAAGTCAAAATGGATAATATTTAGGTAACATTAGTGTCTTCTCCCGAGGTTAATACTTACATGTCAGATAGAATTAAGGTTGCAGAATATCATCCAATATATATATCAACTTCCGGAAACTTGTTAAAGCAAAATAGCCCGTACTTCAAAATTAGTAGTCAAACCTTATCTATATTATCCATGAAAATAAACAAACTGAAATTTCCTTCCACTTACACCTTAATCCCGGGGGAGTCATCAGTGTAGAACCTCCACATGCCGCCCGTGGATGCAGTGCTGCGTCCGGCGGTGGTGGTGGTGGTCTTGCGTTGCCTCACAGTGGAGCCTCCCGCCCCTCCACCACCTCGCGGGGCAGCTGAGCGCGCAGGGGACCGGGCGACGGACCCAACATTGGTTACACTGGGAGATGCAGGCTGGGGGGGAGACGGGGATGATTAGAATGGAAAGATGAGAAAGAATGACAAGTAGAGTAGAATAAGTATGAGTGTTGAGAGAGGTGTGAGGGGTAAGAATGTGAGAGAATGACGTGAATGAGTATGATGGTGAGTGTTAAGGAAGGGGTGAGAGGAGTACTTAGAATGGAAGTGTGCGTGAGAGAATGGCAGATAGAAGAGAATGAGTGTGTATGATTAGAAGGGAAAATACACATTGATATACTTTAAAAAATCATGATTAATATTCACATACATAAATAATAATGCCAAGGAGTTATAGGTTAAGCAGTAGCGAAGGAACAGCTGTCATGAGGCTGACTAAGGCGGCTGCTGCTACTACCAACCAGCTGTTTCATATGACAAGTGAAATTGGACCAAACTAACAATAGAAGAAAATTACACTCACAAAAATAGAGGAAATACTGTTTAAATAACCCTTCACACACACACATACATACACACACTAGCCCCCGCCCCGCCCCCCCCCCCCCTAACCACCCTCTGACAGCACCGGGGATGACCCATAGACCTGCCAGGCCTATCACCTTTACCTAGGCATACACTGTGTTCCTCCTGCTGTGTCCTGAGGTGCACACAAATACACATACATACACACACACTACATGCACCTAATGTGTTAAATATAAACTACAGTATAACAAAAAACACGACTCTGCTAAATAATATACACAATACAGGTTATGTATATGGATGATACAGTAATAATATCCATCTCTATAATGTATACATAATTAGAATTGTATTAATAAGAATATAAACTTCACCTTAAATTACAGGACTTCACACTTACCATGTTTGTGTGATGGTGGAGTAGCACGTACTGTACACCTACCTCTCTCTAAAGCCACGCCAACACTGCCTCGCCGATCAACGTCACGCCAGCTGGATGATTGCATGATGGTTCCTTCTTCGTTATTAACGTCACTTTGTTTTTTAACATTCATTGTTTAGTAAGTTCTATAGAAATGTTGGATTAAATAGTCAGTTAAATAGATTGTATAGTTGTAGTTAGTTGTAGGCTGATCATGTGTTTTTTGAGGGAATACGTACATTTTTGGAATTGTTCTGCTTTTTAAAATATATAAAACATAATTATAAATCAAAATTAACATTATTATTTCTACAATACACTACTTTATCTACAACATAGAGTAAATACACAACTAATCCCAGTTAATAAGCGACACATATAACTCAAAAAAAGATAAATACGTCCAAATGAATCTGAAATGTAAATTGAAACATATATTTACACTTAGTAGAATAAATAAAGCATTAGTAAATAATCATACAAGCATGCTCGGGCTCCTTCCTCAAAAAACAAAACAAATACACAATGAAATAAGCGATATAAATACCTCAAAAGAAAGAAAACCATAAAAATAAATCTACAATATAAAGCAATACACTTCTTTTACACTAAATTGAATAAACAGATAAGATGTAAATTATTATACTTAAATCCCAAGTCCAAGGCCTGCTTTTCCTTCTCATGGCCGAGGTTCCACAACACAGCCGCAAGTTTGTGTTCCGCTCCCCCGGCACCAGGAACGCGTCCACCGAGTGTCTGGAGGTGTTCATACCAGAGGTGAGCATAGGGGTCTATGTGTAGGTGTGGGGCGGGGCGGGGTAACTATGGGAGGGTAATGTATGATAATGAGTAATGATGTATACGCTTTACAATTCTATTCCATTCATGCATCATTATTGAGTTTTTAGAGATAATCAATGTTACCTTACAGTGAGTGGTGTAGCAGTCACTTTACCGAGAAACTAACTTATTATTAAATGTTAATACTTGTATAGCTGTAACAACAATACTGTTAATGATATGATGAAGCCTCAGACTGGTGAATGGTTAGTCTTACTCCCACCTCCACTTGACCGGCCCCTGTGTCTGCTTGCAGGTGGTAAGCCCCAGCTATGGCATGTACACTTGGCCCTGTGCACCAGTGTTGGCACAGTATGTGTGGCACCACCGCAGGGCCTTTGCTAACCGCACAGTGCTAGAGATTGGTGCTGGCACGGCGCTTCCAGGGATCGTGGCCGCAAAGTGTGGTGCCCAGGTGATTCTGTCAGACTCAGGACAGCTGCCCAAGTGCCTCAGGAACTGCCAGGTGTCTTGCCAGGTTAATGGGTTGTCAGGCTCCGTGGCAGTGATAGGCCTGACATGGGGGGTGTTCACACCCGAGATGCTGCACCTGGGTCCCGTGGATGTCATCCTGGGATCTGACTGCTTCTATGACCCTACAGTGTTTGAGGACATCTTGGTGACAGTGTCCTACCTGCTGGAACACAATCCTGGTGCACACTTCATCTTTTCCTATCAGGAGCGAGCCTCAGACTGGTCCCTGGAGCACCTGCTGCACAAGTGGAACTTGTCGTGCACACAACTCCCCTTATTGACCTTTGACGCTGACACCACCAACATAGCTGAGTCCAACTTGCCCGGCTCTCACACCATTCATGTGTTTCAGATCACCAGGAGCCCTGCCACCTGAGAACACACCCAACACCACTGGGCTTACTTGATAGTTGTGCCCGGCACTCAGGAGACGCTGCCTACTTGAACCAATACTCAGAAGCTAGATGGCATCGCGCAACATTTTCAAGGTGTTTGTTGGCAACTTGCCGTGGACAGTGGGACAGAAGGAACTCCGCCATCACTTCTCACAGTTTGGTCCTGTCGTGAGCTCCAATGTAATATTTGACCGCTCCACTGGCATGAGTAAAGGCTTTGGCTTTATTCAATTTGGCAACAGGAATGGCTATGAGGCTGCTTTGAACAAATCCTCACAACTATTGGAGGGACATATCCTGGATGTGAACCCAACCAAGTAGCTTTGGGAGACTGAGTGTGTAGATGATAACAGTAGTGTTCAAGTTACACTGTAACCTTAGTGGTGGAATTGTGAAGACTCAATACTATGGATGATTTAGACTGTGGCCCCACTGAAGGGGAGGTGGAAGCCTTGTTCAATAAGGCTGCCGCTTACTTACAAACTCTTGCCTCTACCTTGCCTCAAGACAAATTGTTGCACTTCTATGCAAGATACAAACAAGCAACAGAGGGTCCTTGCAACATCCCCAAACCTGGTTTCTTTGATTTTAAAGGCAAACATAAATGGGATGCATGGAAGAACATGGGCGAGATGAACAAAGACAATGCTATGATGGAGTATGTGGAAGCCATGAGGGAGACAGATCCAGAATGGGAACTGAAGGCAACCAATGAGAAGGGTGAAGCTTACTCCTCCACCTGGATGAAGGTCAGCACCCTCCAACAGCCGGCGGATGATAACACAAAGGATGAAGACAAGAACCCCTTTGACTGGGTGAAAGAAAACAACATAGGCAAGCTGAAGAAACTGGAGAGAGGAAAACTACAGGATAAGGATGAGGATGGGATGACACTCCTTCACTGGGCTGCAGACAGAGGACACCGGGAGATTGCCAAGTATCTCCTGGAACAGAAGTTGGACGTCAATGCCCGAGACAGTGAGGGACAGACGGCTTTACATTACGCTGCGTCGTGTGGTCACCTGGAGGTTGTGAGGGTGTTGTTGGATCATGGGGGAGATCCTACCATCAAGGACTCTGAAGGACTACAGCCAGAGGAGTGTGCTGAGGAGACGGATGTTAAAATGTTCTTCAAAAACTTGTAGTCTCAATCAGTGCAGTTTTGTCAACATCTTCATTCATTTAATTTGCATCAGTTATTAGCTGCAGCAATTTTATTGTAATTAGTATTGAGCACCACTGAACACAATTTAATTTCTGTACAAAGTATTTTTTTGTAACAATAAAAATTTTACTAACTCCATATTTCCACCATCCCTTTTTACCTTTAAATGAAGTTGAATTATATTTTTTAAAGCTAACTAAAATTAATAAAAATACCAAAGCTCATTGTTTAGTGGGAAATTAAAATTGGTCTTAAATTTTTTAGATATGTGGACTAGTCTTTAGTGAAAGTCTACTCAACAATTATGATTTCAATGCTAATGCAGGAGTCTGATCCAAATGGGAAAAGAATATTCAGTTAAACTTTGTGCATATTTATCACTAGCAACATTTTGTTCACCTTTTTTATTTTTTTACAAAATATGGCAAGGCACCTATTAACTATGTTTCTTAGAAAATAAGTTCCTACCACTATGAATGAGCTGCCATAAGATTATTCTGTCTTTCTTTACAAATTACCTGAACCTCTTAAAGCCAAAACAACAGACAACCTACAGTTCAGGCACCAACCAACTTGGTCGATAGAGAAAACATGTGAAGAATGAGCTTCACATTTGACCATATATATATATACAATATAAAAATGTAAAAAGACATTTTGCTATACAGTAAGTAAATAAATAATATATATATCTATATCTATATATCTATAAAGGTAACACAGAAAGAGATGCAGTCACTTGACTAGGAAGACACTTACTCATTCCTACCTTCTTGACTTCCCTGTACCACCAGCTGTGTGAAGCTCAACCAAGGTATGATTAACACATCAAAACAAACCTGACAACTCAGTGCCATGAATAAAAAGTGAATATTCGCAAGATGGTTCCGGAGCCCCACCATTACAGCTGAAGGAAGGTGCATCAAGTGGCTGTTATGGCGCAGCGGACATCACTCCCACCAACATGATGGTGTGTCCACCACACACAACCACAACACCACTTGTCAATGTTAACACTAAGATTAAAAGTGAAATGGTTTTAAAACTTATAATATTAAGAAGTAATGAAAGAGAACACATTCTTAAATTGCTTAAATTAAACCATACTAAAATGTGTAAGTGCACAGGTCTGATCCATGTGTTGGGGTTCTGCTTTGTGTTTTGGAATGTTTTCTTTGCGCAAAAGGCAGACTCGGGTGTGAAAGCAAGAGTACCATTCATCAAGAAGTGGTAGTGACTTACTTATTAAAAAAAGGATGACAATAAGTAATAATTAAAAGTAAATGACTCGTAACTAACATAGGTGTACAAAACATTACAACTAAAACAGCTGAGACTTCACAAATACAAAATACAAATACAGAAATGTCAAGTAATTCGTCTCAAAGCAATTAAAACATTAAAATTAAAGATGAAACAGTGCTGCAAACCTTGACATGCTTTACAGACACATACACATACACACACACACACACACCCACCCTAGCTGACACTCACCACCCCACACCTGTGATGAGACCAGTTTGTAAACCTCTGGAGATACACACAACATGGTATGCAAATTACCAAGAAAACATAAGTATAAAAAGTCAATTCTTAACTCCAACAGGTTTTCTTTTACTTGTGTAATTATCAATATAATTTTTCAAGTGATGGAGAGAACTATGCCATTGTCTTGGGGAGGAAGAAGCGAGTAGGACCTTGAGCAAAACTTGGTGGACAGTATTCGAGGCTCACCCAGTACACCTACTTGGACTTGAACTGAAACATGACCTTCCTTCACACAACCCAACACAACGCATCACAACACTTCATCCTTATCTAAAACACACCAAACAATATAAATAAACATAAAAAAAAACACAATTCAACTATGCACCATATTAATGAAGAAAAAAAAAAAACATCTTTGTATGACCTAAACTAAACACACTTCTCTTCCACACAGTATACAGGATAATATACCCTGTAGTTATTAGTTACCAAACATAACTTCTGCTCTGAGGCCAAAGCAATCACTGAGGTTGAGGGACGTTTGAAGGCACCTCCCCCTCAGTAGAGATGTGCAGTGGGTCCCCAGATTGGTCAGGGATAGTGATGAGCATCTTCTCCCCAGCATCAGAGGAGTTGCTGCTCTCAGACGACTGGGAAGGGTTGGGCAAGTTCTGTGGAGGGCCAAGGAAAGGTCTTATTTTCTAGACCACTCATTATCCACACTCAAAACCAGTATTATATTCAACCCTATTACCAGTACTGATTGGAAGAAGGTGTAGGGATCATTCAAAGGTAAGAATGTTTAGCTATAATAGATAATTCAATGTAATGAGTAGAGCCCGGATGTTTAGGCAAAATGCCATAAATTGCCTTTTATGGGTGATTGCGAGTAATAATGCCTATATAACTAGATATAAGTCTATTGTGCCTTTTTTGCATATATTTATACCAAGTAACACTTCAGACACTAGATAAAAGTTTCGGAACACCACAATGAATCCTTATTGTCAATAAGAATTCATTAAGTTGTTCGGAAACTTTCAAAGCTTCAATAACTGAGTGAAGCTTTGACCTTGACAACACTGGTTATCATTGATAACACACACAGAACCGCTAATACACCTTTCCCTCCAACACCCCAAAATAGCCTAACACACCCTCTTCCCCCCAAACACACCCAAACATACCCGAACACACCCACCTCCCCCCCAAACACCCCCAAAACACACACCCTGCCCCCAATACACCCCTTTCTGCCCCAAACACCCCAAAACACACCATCTTTCCCTGAGTAAATGCCTTTTTTGATGCCTATTTAGACGATTTATTTTGCCTTTTTGCCTGCCTATTTTATAGTCTTTTAGTGCCTAAACATCCGGGCTCTAGTAATGAGTGATACATTCTCTTCCATACACTTCAATCATGTATTCGAATCACACGTCTTCATTGCAGTCAACCTCTTAGCCCCTACATCCATTCACAAATATAGGATGATACCAATGTAAACTTATGACACTTATGTACATTAGATCACTACTTTTTAACCAGGGGTGCTAACAAATACTGCCTGGTGCTGGGATGGAGTTTAGTGGGTGCTGGGATGGAGTTTAAAGGGTGCCGAGAATGGGGTTCAGACAAGTACAATGCAACAGGTGAAGACAATCAGGCAAAAATTATACTTCAACTTAGGAAGTGACTTGTTGCATACAGCCAATGTATTACCATTATCTCTTTATTACTTTTGTTTACTAATGACATCTTCAATCCCATATTTTTTGGGATATGAATAAAGTACATCATCAAATTATTTAGTATGCAATACAAGGCTGTAGCTAATGATTATGAAAGGGAGGAATGTGTCCATAGAGGTAAAGAGAGGTTTAAGGAATAGTATTTTCCTATCAACATTGCCATATGGATCAGATTTAAGCACAGTTAAAAGTGTTTACTGGGGAAATGGGGTATCTGAGAGGGGCATTTGGGTAGACGAGATGTGAGGTTGAGAGCAATGAAAGCATATATAGACACTTACATAACTCATTGTTTTCATACATGGGAAGGTGTGCCAATGGAATGAAGAGTGTGGGATGATGAAATGGATAAAAAATAAATACTCATGAGGAGATTTGGCCACATTGAGAAAAATGAAATAGGAAGTTTGTTAAAATAAAAGTCTTGGTAGGAGAGGAAGGGTATTAGGAAGGACAAGATAGAGAGTACATAAGGTGGTAGTAGTAAATAGGGAAGGAATGTTTTGATAGAGAGGTGTGTGGAAGCTCTTCTGCCATGGCCACCCAATTTGGGGAACACAAAAACATGAATATAAAACAATAATGACAGATGAATAAGCCAATTAATCAAACTACGTAAGCATTATAACAGTGTTTGGTCATAGGATATCATGATGTATTGATGGAGTTATAATATCACATCCATCATAACTCCACGAATATCAACCAAAAAAATTTATCCAAACCAGCATTCATGACACAAACACAAGGAAAACAGGGTAATTTATCAAAAAATGGAAACTTCTTGGCATGGGAGAGAGACTTGAAACAATGAAAAAACACATAAAAACACACATCATAAAACAGACCCAGGAGGAGGAGGAGGAGGAGGAGGAGGAGGAGGACAAAAGAGGGCTAACAATAAGAAAAAAAAAGAAAAAAAAAGGGATATACACACAGCACAAAAAGACAACCAGTTTGAGATAGACTTACCCTAACTTCCCCGCAAACTGAACCGACAGTCACTTACATTTGAGATAACACTCCAGTTACTCACCATCCCCTTCGTCTTGGTGTGGGTTTTGACGTGCTTTGAGAGGTGATCGGAACGCATGAATCTCTTCTGGCACTCGGGACAATGAAATCTCTTCTCTCCTGTGTGTGTTCTCTTGTGTCGCTGATAAGGGAGAGAGAACGTTACAGTGAGAATATGATAATGATGGTGAAAAAGATGATGATAAGAAAAAATAGTAACACAGGAAATCACAAAATAACTAATGATAATGATGAAATGAGGATAATATTATATAGTCACCATCAAAATAATACAATATAAATAATAATAAGGAAATCTTTATATAGAAAAACACAATAAATACCAATATCTAATACAGGTTGCCTATCAATAATCCGGCATGAGCAAACATCTAATTCTGGGTACAGCGCCATCAAAACATAAGCAAAAACAGCGCCAACCCAGAAAATGTGAAACTTTGCTCTGAAATTCATGCCGGAAAACTGATGGAACTGTAATATTGATAAGCAACCTGTACAAAATCACAACCCAATACCGCAACCAAAAAAAAAAAGAGAGAGGAAGAGAGAAAGAAATTAATATAAATGTTTATTGTTTTTTTTTATAATGATTAAAAATTAGATATATCAAATTACCCACCTGGAGTTCATCAGAGCGAGTGAAGCGTTTGTTACAGAAGAGCCAGGAGCAGACGAAGGGCCGCTCGCCGGAGTGCCACCTCAGATGTGCCCGCAGGTGTGAGGTCTTGCCGTACATCTTGTTGCACCCGGGAATGTGGCACACGTGAACCTTCTTCTTGTTGTCACCCCCGCGGTCCCCATCCTTACAGTTGGGGCAGGTGCATGCAACTCTTCTTAGTCGTGTTTTGCCGGTGTCGGTGGTGGGGGAGTCGTCTGGTTGGGGGACGACCTGGGCTTGGTTGACCTGACCTCCTGTGGATACGACCCATTTGGCTCCTTCACTCTCCCCTTGTAGTCCACCGGCACCTGTTGGGGTTGAGTGTGTGAGTGTGGGGTTCAATACTAATGTTCACTACACCTATAGATGCAATGATAAAGTAATGGAGGAATGAACAAGAGCTTACGTGTTACTTATGATAATTCTCAACCATTTATCCGTAACTAATTAGCAATAGTTCATCATAGTCATAAAATCTTTTCTAAATGGTCACCCATAAATTAAGAAAAAAGAATCTGTATGTTAAATATAAGACCAATTTCTATCTATGAAAATAATAATAATAACAATAATTTTCCTTCCCCCAAAGGCATATACAACACAAAACAAAGTGAGTACAGAGACTAATTCTGTCAAACACACTAAAGATACACAAGGAATAAAGCTTCTGTTTGGGTATTACTAACCTACATAACCTTCCATTTGAACTAACACTATACTTACTGATGATCTGTGCTCCACCCGGCAGAATCTGTGTAGGGATGGCACTGGCTACGGTCTGTGTGGTGGAAGTGGGCACGGCGTTGAGGGTGGAGACAGAGATGGGCTGAGAGGTGCCGGCTAGGGAGGAGGTAAGGGTCTGGAGGGAGGACGGGGAGATCACCTGAACCTGGAATGATGTAAAAGTAATGTTAGATAAAACTGTTAAGAAAGTTTGGAAATATTTATATTCCCAACACCAATGATATGAAGACAGAACACTAGAGGGATGGTCTTACTTGTCCAATACCAGGAATGTGCTGGAACACCGGCTGGACCACTTGTATCTGTGGAATCTGTATGGTGTTCTGTTGTGCTGCTATGGCGTTGGGGGCGGCGGCACGGAGCTGTGATGTCTGGCTCACCGGCACCACTGTTACGCCACCACCAACTGACCCCGGCAACTGGAGATAGAAGTTGATTTATTCATTATCTTTTTTATTAGTGCATCAATATTTTTTTCCCAGCAACTGAAGACAGACCTTTACTATTATTTATTTATATCTATCCAGGTAATCTAGTATAGCATCCCCTCCATCCCTACCTACCTCCATCCTCTCCACCCCTGCCTACCTCCACCCGCTCCACCCCTGCCTACCTCCACCCCCTCCACCCATACTGTACCTGTGGGGAGACGGTGATGCCCTGGGGTAGGAGCTGAGAGTTGTTGGCCACGGTAATGCTGTTGCCGGGACCCACCACCTGTGACGGGCTGGTGGCGTTGATGTTGGCACCGGCACCTGTTGACACCTGCAACACAACACAAGATAAGGTAACCTCAGATAATACATTCAACACAACTGTAGATAACATAAACAAGATAACTACATACAATACTATTACAGATAATACATATAACACAAGCATTGACAATAAATAAAGCATAACCTCAGATAATACAAGACAAGATAACCTCAGATGCACTTCAGTCACCCATCCTCATTATAACCTCATTTTCTTGCTCTATTGATGCCCTACAGTGACACATATGAATTGTAAAAAAATAAAATATGAATCGTAATAAATAGAAATATGAATCATAAATGAAAATATGAATCGTGATGAATAGAAATATGAATTGCAATTAATAAAAAAACATGTTAAAAAGGAAAGATGGACCTCACTGCTATTCATACATCATTTAAGTAGTAATGAAGACTCCAAACCTTCACTAATATGTTTCTAAGGAATCATTAACTTATAAACTATTATCCTTCCAACACATTTAGTTCAAAGTATATTAAATCAATACACTGAATAAGAATAAACAAGAAATCATCAACATGTAATACCTAACATTCTCATTCTTCTCGAACGTAATTACAAAACTGCATTAATGTCATTAAAGCAAGCAGTACTCCTGGCCTCACCTGCTGAGCTACCTGCTGGGCCACCTGCTGCTTGCTATCAGTGGTAGTGTTGCTGGCTGCGTTGGCGTGTCCGCCTGGGATGGCCACGGAGGGTGTGGAGATGGTGGAGGTGGCCCAGGTGGAGGTGGTGATGGGCTGAGAGGAGGCCAGTGGAGTCATGGTGGCAGCCGAGCCTAAGTTAGCTGATCCGAGTGACATCATGCCTGACGCACCGCCCCACACCATCTGTACCTGCTGCACCTGACCATTGGGCAGCAGGATCTGGGCCAGCTGGGGCTGTGCCTGCATCTGCTGAAAGAATCGTTCCTTCATCTTCCCTGCCATCCACCTTGTATACACTCACCACTAACATCCTGTCACTTGCTACTACTATTTGGGATCAAGCATCTATGTGAGAGTGTCAGCATCCTTACCTGTGCCAGCTGGGGCACCACCTGCAGGGTCTGTCCATTAGCTTGCACCATATTGGGGATGCATGGGATCTGCACGGGGAAGGGGATGGTCTGGAGAACAGTCTGTCCCCCGGCTGTGGAGATGGGGATCTGGACGGGGATGGTGGCTTGCGGCACACCTGACTGCATCACCTGTGTGGCCATCTGACCCACCTGTGCCTGTGTGGCAGCAGCCTGGCCAGCAGCAGTGGCTGTGCCTGACGGCCGGACGCTCCCCACCGTGATTGGCTGGTGGAGCAAAACATCACAATTATGCACTTATTAATAACTTCTTTAAATACTTCTGAGGTTCACATCATTATGTCAACATATACATCTCATACAACTATATCTAGAGGGAAGGAAGGAGACTGCAGTCCTTGATATAGTTCACAATCATGTTATATTGATGGAGGATCTCATTTATGGTTCAAAATCTGTTATTTCAAGGATACTTTATATTAAATAGGGAAATGGAGAGCATATAAAGGGAGCAAGAGCTAGTAAAAGTAAACATTTTAACATTGATGGAGCCGGGGAAGACAAATTAATTTAGTGCTGCTAGTAAAGGAACAGCAAGCACCCAGCACTCTAGCCCCTTGGAAATAGTTGTAGCCCAGGTGTGTAGTTAACCTTCCATGCTCACCTGTCCCACCCCTTGCACATTCTGGATGATGTTCTGTGCACGGAGAATCTGTCCAGCAGGGGTGAAGATGGCTTGGTTGCCTGCTATCTGTATCTGCTGTGTGCCTGTAGGGGCGTGCTGCACTGAGGCTGGGATGTAGATGGCCTCCTGACCATCTATCGTCACCGTCTGCATCTGTGCTTGGGGCATGACTGAATACGTCTGGCCATTGGCTGTGATGATCTGTGTCCCCTGGGCCTCGCGGACCTGAAAAAGTGGGTGGTATATATATATATAAAAAAAAATTTGAAGTAAGAAACAATATTGTACAGAAAAATATCAATATCCTTCATGAGTAATATAAAAAAAAGTATAGAAACTAAAATCTAAACAACAGTTAGCGCTAATTGGTTAGGCCTTCAAGGTGCCAACCATGATGCGTGAGAGGGTGAGGGTAGGCATAGACCATTGGTTTGCAATGTTTTCTTTCCTGGCACTCTGACCAACATATGATACTCTCCGTACCTCTATCTTATGTAATTATTATCATGAATTTGATTAATTGTAATAATGCTTAAGATTATGATGCCATGAGCCATAAAGTTAAAACTTAAAGTTTCAATACATTGGTGTAATGTGTCGTGTTTTAGAAACGAATCATCGCGTCCTCACGCCTTACCAGTCACACACTAATGGTCAAGACCCAAGTGCAGTTTGGTCGATGTTGACTGTCCCGTCACTACATTGTCATGGGGTGTCCAGCTTCATTCAGGCTCATGATTTGGGGTCTCATTAAACACTGCATGGCCTTCAGATACAGAGCTTCTGGCATAGACCATACCTTCCTCACCTATCATAACCTGACACCCAATTCCTTTGAATACGTTCCAGTGAAGTTATTGGAAGATTACCCAAGTGGTGTTTGTTTTTCAAGTCATACAACTCCCATGATCGAGCCTCAGTATACATTGTCCCTTTAAAAAAGCTATTCAATATTGCACTCATTAGAAGCGATCATAATGCAGTGTCCAGTTAAATTTATACCTAAATTACTTATTTTAAACAGGTAAATGTATACACTGTAATGAATTACAATTAATGCAACATTTCAAATTATTATTTGTTTTTTAATTACTTGTTTATATAGTGCTGTGCAAGGAATTGTTAATGTTCGTATGTGCGACAAATGATATAACCAAAAAGATGATAGTGGCATTACTTTCTCATTTCAGTCCTAGTATAAGTGCATGAAGTTATATTTATCTTATTTCTAATCACTCAATTTGAGACAATGGAAATATATTCATAAATAAATAGCCAAAAAAAAGCATATTATCGAAGACCAAATAATGAAGCCCTTCGAAGTTCCGTGTAAAAGTGAACAATGAAACATGAAACAATAACATTATGGTCGAAGCAACATAGTAATCAGTGAGTGGGGAAGGAAGGCTAGGCGAGGGTGACCTGCAGCCTGCACAACACAGAAGTGAGGGCAGGCAAGGCCAGGCCGCGGGGACCTCGCTCAACAAGGTCAGTTCTAATCAATGATGGCTGTTCAGTTAGCTTCAGGAGGCGAAAAATGCCTTCGGGGAAGTGGCTCTTCATGGGTATACCTCGAACCGCTTGTCCTGGTGCTGGGTGGGGCGGGCGGCGTGCGGTGGGCGGGGTGTGGGCGGGTAAGGGCGGGGACAGTGGCACCCATCACCCGTTCCTGCTGCTGGGCCTACCAACACCGCCCACCGCCCCGCCCAGCTTGCCACTGGCCGCTGCTAACCACCGCCCCGCCTCACCTCCACACCTTCCTCGGAAACAGTTGGGGCTTACGAAGGTTGGATCAGAGTAGCAAGAAGTCATGGTGATAGTGGGCGGCACCCTGGGCGGAAGGCTGGCCCCCGAGGATGTCCTGGAGCACGTGGCTGGGAGTGTAGTGACGCCTCCTGCTAGGCGGGGCCTATCCTGCACTATCTACAACGCCCTTCACACACATTCACTTTACCCTCGCCTCCTGTGCTTCCCTTCAGCCCCTGACTCACCTGGGACGCTTGCTGCTGCACTACAGGCTCCGTCTTCATTCCTTGGACAGTGGGAGTGGACATGGTTCACCACTATGATAAAAATAATGTAGGAACACTGTACTATACCCCGTGAGATTCAAAGCTTCTCCTCTCACCACTATTGTCGAATTTCACCACAGTATTCCTCCGCTCCATACAAGGAGCTCACGGATACCTCCTACTGCCGATACACACGATCTTAGCCTCGCCACTTTAATTGCACACGTGCCTTGGGGCTTTAATGCGAGTATTTAGTTAGTAAGTGATGAATTTGATGTTATGTTATGGGTTGGCGCGAGAACTAGTTTGTTTGTGGCGTTGTGGCGGCGGGTGAGGGGCGTCGGGGGAGGGGACGGCAGCCTCTGATTGGCCCACGCGGCGCCAGGCTCCACTCAGACACCAGCCCGAGGCCGCCCACGACACCCTATTTCTCACATCATACGCCACCATTTCATATTATTTCGCATCTCCACACATCTTGCCATACTTAATATATGATATAGAGACCCAACGGGTTACAACCAACAGGTCAATGCATGTGTAATTATGGTAAATGCGTACCCTTGGTCAGGCTGTAGCTCTTTGGGATAGCAGAAAAAGATAAATGTGGCTGTAAAATAGTGAGTATTGATTCAGTGCTTTCTTCTAAAGGCGACGTTTTCCCGCCCTCACCCACCCCGTCTGGCCCTCCCACCTCCTAATGATAGCCTACCCCCGCCCCGCTCCCACACCCGCCCCTCACGCTATGGCTCACCTATCCACCTTTATCCGTCAAGCAGTAGTATGAGGTATAAATAGTATGATAGATATAAGCCAGGATGCCGTGTTGTGCCTTCCCGTCGTGAGACATCGGGTGTGTGTTCCTGCAGCGGGGTGGGCCAGGGGTGAGCCAGCCTACTTTCTCCGCAGCTGAAGGTCTCACTCGCCTACCTCACACACCGAAACATTGCATACCGCGCTATTTCCGTCCCAACCTGTGCTCTATAAACAAAATAAGGGTGGGGTTAGATCCGCACTGCTTCATTTATAATCTAAAATCTGTATTTCTTATTGATGAATAGAGGAATTATAGCAGTAAATGGTATGCGATTATGCAGGTGTATTCCAGGTTGCCGCCCAGGGGACGGTGGGCTGAGTTCACACGACACTTGCCGCCCTCTCTCCAGTTGCCGAAACGCTGACGTACATATAATTTTTTCTAAACTTTCAATATCATCGTCCATACGACAGCAAGAAACAACCATCCCATCGACCTTCACATGAGTCCAGTTTACCCTCGTCTGTAGCATTGTTAAGCTCCATGTGTAGTGATTTAATGAATAGCTAGGTGCGGGGGGCGCCACCAACACTGTGTGGAAGGCATGACTTGCCACACCCACACCACACACCACCACGTGAGGCCACAACCCGTCTGCATGTCTTCAGCTAATGGGTAGTCTTGTCAACGGGGAGTGGCCAGCCCGCCCAACCCAGGCCAGCCCCACACCACCACCAGCCGAAGCCTCCCGCTGGCCGCTGCTCGTCCCCTTCTTCAACCTAAAGCATTGCAGACAAGCCACTTTTCCCCCCAAGGTTCCACGACGCTTTGGTTTGACGGGGAGAGACACGGTTTTTTTTCTTTATCCAGAAGTGTTTGCGGTGAAGAATCAGGTTTTGACTTAAGGGGATGAAGATATGCGTAAGAGATTGGTCTTTCTTTTTTCTTTTTACAATTGCCTAAGAATATGATTGTTGTCCAAACCTCTATTAATTTGAGAGGTAATTGGAAAAATAAAATATTATCTTTATTGAAATTTGCAACGAATGGATATGAATCACCTTCCTTTCCACATACTACATTTTGATATTTTTTAACGTAATAGCACTATTTTGCACTATTTTCTCCCATATCATCTACTTAACTGTGATTAAACGTTCAGCACAGAGGGCGTTCAGATCGTCCTGGGCTTGTTAGGATCAATTAAATATTTCCTTCACCCTCTGTCACCTTCGATTGAACATGTATTTATATCTTCATCTATCTATTTACAGCTTTTCTTTCCATCCTGATTTACCGCATAAGAAAAGTCGTTCTCTCTGTCATTCCGCGGCATACTTCCCACAGTTGATTCATTCCTTCGACTTCTTTCCCGCGCAATCCTCTCATTCTTTTCTTCTCTTTACCTCACACACTCCTCTCCTCCACCTCATTCTCCTGCAAGATAACCTTTGTGGCTATTAATTCATTCTCTCTGTTAATGAGTTCCTTTTCTTCCCATTTCATATCCAATTAACCTGTTGCAGAAGTGTTTCAATGCCCGTCATCTCAGTCCCTCCACATTTTATCAATATGTTCATCTCTTCTACTACTACTACTACTACTACTACTACTACTACTACTACTACTACTACTTACTTATACTTATACAGGAGTGAACACCAGTAAATAATAGCCATGACCTGCCGAACAAACAAATAAAGAGCCATAAAGGTCAGAGATAGTTGGTGAGCTGCTTGGGGTGGCCTTAATAAATCTTCCCCAGTGACCCAGTACCCCGTCCGTGACCTGACCTTAACGACAATAAATATTTGTTTTTCTCGAGGGAGTTGGATCTTGTTACTTCATTTACAGAGGCAATAGGATGAAGTGTAACAAATATAGAGTAAGCTGGCAGATCGAGTGAGAGTATTTTCAATGTCATGAGAGGAAGGTAGCGTTTTGTCTCGCTAGGATAAGGGGGAAAAAACTATTAGAGCTAAAATTAGACTGAATAGTCTTATTCAAACAATATATATTTTCCTTGTTAGTTTTTTATTTATTTATGTAAACAAGCACAGTCTTATCTTAGTGTAATACGATTCTAATATAAGTATAATAACATGCTTAAAATGATATCTACAGCGTCTAATATACAAAGCAATGATAAATATTTCAATAGCATTAAAAGAACAATATACATACACATTCAATTTAATTTCCTTATCTTTGTTTCCTTCTTGAAAGACATACATACAGACAAACACGTCCCATGTTAATTCACGCTGTGTTGAGCAAAGTTTCCGCACAAGGTTCTTCAAATCCTGACGGAAATTACCTGACCTTGAATAAGCACACACGGAGGCTGGCGGTGGTGGTGGTGGTGGTGGTGGACTTCCTGCCACGATGAGAGAGAGAGAGAGAGAGAGAGAGAGAGAGAGAGAGAGAGAGAGAGAGAGAGAGAGAGAGAGAGAGACAGAGAGACAGAGAGAAAGAGAGAGCCTGATTTCGAGAAAAAAAATGACGCGACGTTGAAAGCATATGACGCCCTTTTACTGCATAATTATTAGTCTTAGGCAAATATTAATTGAGACAAAGTTGTATAGTTTTAAAATATCTATCAGATGCTGCAAAAATATTTCCAATATCTCTAATAGTATTCGAGAAAATGAGGAAAATAGTAATTTTTTGGCAAAAAGGATGATACAGTTGACATTTTCTCGGTTGTTTAGAAACCAATTAAAAAAAACGCGTTTTCTGCTCTATCTAAGTGATTCTATACATCTTTTACGTAAACCTCATACTTTTCGAGTTATTTAATAAAAAGTGTCGCCGCGGTCCCTTTGGTTGACATCCTGCGGGAGAGACTAAACTGAGATTTGGGCGCCGTTATGTTGACGGAGAAAATCGTTTCCCCTATACAAACTAATGTTTTACATTGGTCTATATTGGTCAATATTCTAAATTCAAGAAAATTGGCTCCATATAGCTTATTATTGTTTATTGAAGATGTACAACTTCAATTCATATGCTCTTTCCCGTTTCTGTAGCGAAAATATTTCAATTATTTGCACCGGAAATGACCAAAATTAAGGTTAAAAGCGTCATTTGACTGCGTAATTATTAGTCTTAGGCAATTATGTATTGAGACAAAAAGAGAGAGCAAGGAGAGAGGCGATCCAAGTCTCTCCTCCCTCCTTCCCTCCTTCACTCACTCACTTCCTGTTACACCGGCTGTCACCTGTTTGAAGCCACTTTTCTCCAGGTGTGAGGGCGGAGAGAGAGAGAGAGAGAGAGAGAGAGAGAGAGAGAGAGAGAGAGAGAGAGAGAGAGAGAGAGAGAGAGAGCTATACATTTTCTCTATCTATTTATATATCTATCTATCCATCTATCTCTCTAAAAAAAAAAGTAGAATATAAGAATGAAAACCAAAATACAAAATACAGAATAGACAGACGCGGGAAAGGTATACACAGTAGTGACAATACAGTGGCCAGCTTCGTTCCCTTGTGAAAAGAGTGAGGTTGAAAAGGCAGGGAGATGTAGGTAGAGATAGATGGAGGGTTATCAGTAGAAGGCAAGCAAATAAAACCATTCGGCAGCACACACACACACACACACACACACACACACACACACACACACACACACACACACACACACACACACACACACACACACACTTGAGATATGCATACACGGAGATAAAAACATAATAATAATGCTATATTAGTTAGGTTTAGTTAGGTAAAACTATAATAACTATACTCCATCTACAATATAAACAATAATTCATTCATTCACTCACACTCTCAGCTTGTGTTTAAATTAATCCATTTTCATATACAAAAAAAAAAGAACGAATAATGTGTTTACAGATTCAATACACGAAGTTAATTAATTAATATATCATCCTATTCATCTATTTCATCTTATATATTCTTTTCCCTAAGATTTCATCCCTTATATGGTCCTTCCTTTGATAATGTATATAGAAGAATGAACGAAATGTTTCCCAACTGAGCGCTTGAGTGATGCTGGGGTCGATGGCTCTGGGAAGGGGAGAGGAGAGGGGGAAGGGGGAGGAGATGGGGTGAATGGCTACGGGAGGGTTAGGGGGGAAGGGGAAGAGGGAGAGTTTGGGGATGGAGGGAAGAATGGCGATCTGTCTACCTGAAGCTGTTGTTATTGTTATTGTTGTTGTTTTTGTTGTGGTGGTGGTGTTATAGTTGTTTTTGTTGTCGTTGCTGTTATGTTATTTTTTTATCGTCATTAATTGTTATTGTCTTAGAGTATTCAGTTTATTATCATCAGTGCAGATGACTAATATGACAAAGAAAATACATTTGGTATTATAATTATTGATCCTCATTATGTAGTAAAGGTTTATTTTTGGCGCGACGTGGGCTGGCGGCTTATCAGTGTCTTGTATCTACGTATGTATTGTGAATTATCTTGTATATTCCGCTATAATAATTTCACTATCAAGAAGGAAGAGAGGGTAAAGACGAACCAATTGTCTTATAAATTCTTCATTGATGGCATGATGCAAAAATGTATAGTTTTTATAGTGCACGGCTAGGTCGACATAGGCACGAAGCGTCTGTAATTTACCTCAGAAACTCGTGATCAACCTCACAAGAATCATCAATCTTAAATCAACATTCGCTATACCTACCTTAAAGAAATGCATTATACTCAAAACAATCACACTAACTATAACTATTAACTGTAACATTTATGAGTAAGATAACCTTTCCAAATCTAACGTAATTGATACTGATTCAAACCTGACTTGATAAAGGTACCTTTATCAAGTCAGGTTTGAATCAGTATCAATTACGTTAGATTTGGAAAGGTTATCTTACTCATAAATGTTACAGTTAATAGTTATAGTTAGTGTGATTGTTTTGAGTATAATGCATTTCTTTAAGGTAGGTATAGCGAGTGTTGATTTAAGATTGGTGATTCTTGTGAGGTTGATCACGAGTTTCTGAGGTAAATTATTTATTTATATTCAAATATTATGCCGTAGATAAGATAAAAGCTCTACTTGACATTATCTTATACAGGAGATGTCTTTTTTTTCCAGCTACTGATAAGTGTGGTGCTTGTTGTGTTTGCTTGCTACTTTCCTGGTAACTTTGATATCATTTTCTTTCTTTTTCTTCACGTCTCTTGTCCAGTGTAGTAGTTTACAGTTCGTGGTCTAGAACAATACTTTACTACACCCAACCAATCCATAAAATGATGGCAGATTCAATTAATTATATGATAACATTACATCGTTACAGCCGCCTTTCCCTAAGATACGTTTCCGCTTTACAATATATATTTTTTTTCAATAGAATGTTTTTTTGACAGACAAGATTACAAAAAAAATATGGTAATGATTCTTGGAAGTTATATTAATAGTATTGAGCCTTTCCGCAGTCGATCCAATTACATAGCTTCTCCATAATTACGGTAATGAGACGAAAATCGATACACGTATATACGGTAACACTTGTAATAAGTATTCCGCCCTTAACAACCTATATGACCGGCCATACGTATACCATTAGCAGCTTTTATAAGGCAACCGAACACACAGAACAAGATATGAGGACAAATATTAGTAGATAGTACACTGATAACTCACTCAAACAAGAAGGAACACGAATATAATTACCTATTTTGAGTTTATAGGTTGACATTGATTGTTTTTATTCACGTGATGTAAAGAAAATATACAATAAAAAAAACTGTTGCGATATGATAAGTTATATACCTACGAATGGTTTCATAAGCATATTATCATAGTAACTGATAGACGTGATAAATTATTTTTTACATTATATATATGAAAAATGAGAGATAAATATGTGGAGAAAACAAGGAATTACTACATATAGAAAATAATCAGATAAATGAACTCTTGCATGATATAAATGAAAACAAATGAGAGAGAGAGAGAGAGAGAGAGAGAGAGAGAGAGAGAGAGAGAGAGAGAGAGAGAGAGAGAGAGAGAGAGAGAGAGAGAGAGAGAGAGAGAGAGAGAGAGAGAGAGAGAGAGAGAGAGGAAATTATTGCGTATAGGGTATAATTAACCCTTTTTTGAGCTGCAGATAAAGAAAGTTAAAACAAATTTCTATTCCCGTTAAGTTGCAAATTAAAAATGCTTCTTTTTTATGAATTATGAATTAATTTTTGTTTTGTTTATCAATTCATGTCAATAACCTTTAAATAAACGTGTCATGAAATCAAACGAATCTATAATAGATGAAGGAAAAAAAAAAAAAAAAAAAAAAAATCAAAATCAAATACCTTTTTCATGTCATTGATTTTTTTCATACCCAAAATTATAACTTATCTGTGACCTTTTCCTCTTCCTCCCTTCCCTCTAGCTAGTGGCACTAATTAATCTCAAACTGTATTAATATGACGAGGGAAGGATAAGGTGCATTAAGTGTTTGGTCAGCCATATATAAAAGTAATTCATTGATTCTCTCGCGTTCCTTACTTTATTTTACATCATCACTGTTATAAGAAGAGTTTCCCAGCAAACATTGAAGTATCGGACCGATAACGGCAAACGGCGGCCCCAAGGCAGAACGTTGGGAAGACGAAAACCAAGCGTTGTGCGGATTCCTATCCGTAATAAATTTCCTACATCGGCCCATTGGTGTTAAAGTGATATTGGGCCGATATTGAACTGTAACTTTTTACAACGCCGGAATGAGAATGGTAATCGAATTTTGGCCTGATGGGGTTATTCATGCATCAATCCAGTCATCATTACAAGCCACTACATTTACTGCAGAATTAAGACAGAAGTGGTAGAATTATACTGATACTCCCCATAAAACATATACAAGTTTAGCAAAACAATGTAAACATATTGCATAATGCATTTTTTCTCCAGAAACACTGGATGGCTCCATTCAGGTGTGGGTTCACTCGAGATACCCCCTGCAGCCTGCACTCAAAGTCCCCCCTCCCTCTGTGCGTGCGCGGGAGGCGATTTTGCTGCCAGCCGCACAACTCTCTCTTCTGAGCGGGACAAAAAATTTGTAAACAAAACAATCGCACTGCTGCTCTAATGATGAATTCGATAGATGATATATTCGGCTCATGGTTTCGTGGGATGGTTTGACTACTCAAATACATTATTTTCGTGTTCAATATTATTATTCTTACATGTTTTGTGATTTTTGTCGCCTCAATAAAGGCTCCTTTCGGTTATTAATGGCCCACACTCGATATGGGACGAATTCGCTTGTAAATATAAACTTGTAAAGTTTTCCAGTTGAGTTTTGACGGTTTCGTGCGGTAAGTATTTCAACAACTTAACAAGTAGATACGAAAATGGAAAAGAGAGTGCTTGTGCGAGTTATGAGGCGTGGGAATAGGAAATATGTATAAACAGGGCTCTCAAGACCCTGGCCTGGCCTTCAAAGTACTCAAACACATCAGGACCTTCCTCTAAAGGACAGGTCAACTCAACAGGATTTGATCCACTCATTCACCTGCAACCTGCACCTTTGGGGCACTAGAGGCTGTGGCACCACAGTCTGCACGTCCCCATCAAATTCCTAAGAAGAAGAAGAAGAGGGGTAATGCCGAATAGGTCAGAATGTGAGGGATTTGGGTGTACAGGTTAGCTCAGACCTCCGTCCCAGAAAACAATTTAGTACTGACGCTAGAAATCGGGCTAATAGGTTGTTAGGATTCATTGCTAGGAGTATTAAAAGTAGAAGTGCTTAGGTTATTTTGAAATTGTATTTAGCGTTAGTCAGACCACCTCGACTATGCAGTGCAGTTTTGGTCACCGTATTATAGAATGGATATGATTTTGTTATAGAATCAGTGCAGAGAAGGA
The DNA here is from genome assembly GCA_036785275.1 of Cancer borealis. Taxonomy (NCBI): domain Eukaryota; kingdom Metazoa; phylum Arthropoda; class Malacostraca; order Decapoda; family Cancridae; genus Cancer; species Cancer borealis. The sequence goes on along the minus strand of JAXIVD010001481.1, from coordinate 24,055 downwards.
TGACCAAAATGATAGAAGCTGATATTATTTTACATCTTCACCAGAACGCTCTAGAGAATTCTGGGTTATATTTTTGTATTACCTGGTGCATTCTGAGAAAGTTTTCTTACATTATATTTCCGTCGCAAATTCTTAGTTGGTGAGATATTCAATGTTTTATATGAGACCTCTTCGAAAAATAAAATTTGGTTTGGTTTGAACAAGGTTCTGTTATTTGTCAACATAGGTTAAGGTTTGGTTAGATTTAGATTAGGTTAGAGTAGGTTAATTAAGAAGCTATCAAATGTTCTCTATGAGCAAAAGTAGGGAGTTGGACAAGGTGCAGACGCCATATTATTTTGTAAACAAACGCCATTATGGTGAAGATGTAACATTCTACCGAAGAGATATTGGTAATTCTGGAGAATAAGTCCGTCACCCCCGATTCCCCCTCCTCCCCCCCTATCCCTTCCAACAAGCTTGGGGGAGCCTGGGGAATCGGGGGTTTTGGGGGGGGGATGAAAATTAAGCGAAATATGGCCGTTCAAAATTGAAAAAATTCGAAATAAAAAAAAAATCGAAATTTCCTAACCTAACCTAACCTAACCATAACCATAACCTAACCTAACATAACCTGAACCTAACCAGGGGGGGCTGTGCCCCCCCTGGACCTCACTGCTCGGACATTAACCTAACCTAACCTAGCAGGAGCTGCGCCTGCCCTGGAATCCCCGTAGGACACTAACCTAACATAACAAAGGACCTCCAAAATGAAACCGTTATGACTTACCGGTGTGGTGTGGTTATTGTTCAGGTGATGGAGGTGGGTGCCTTCCTACGTATATCCAGCCGGCACTCCTTCCCACAGTTTTCACAAAGTTTTTTTTCAGGCACTAAACCATGTCTGACTAACAGTTTTAGTAACCCTTCACAGTCATTGAAATATGTCCCACAAAAATCGCCATAGAACAAATAACATCCTTCACAAGACACTGGAAGATTTTCTGGAAGATGTAATCCACTGGACGTCATATCAACAACTGACATGAACCTGTATCGATACACCTGACTTGTCCCTAAAATAAAACAAAAGCGTAACTCAACCGAGTGTGGAAGGCTGTGATTGATAGCGGCACGAATAGCACTGACGGGCGGCACCACGATTGGTCAGTTGAATTCTATAGATATCATGAAATTCTTATATGCCATTACCCACAAATCACAGTAAAACAAAAGAAAATCAGTTCAGTGTTTACTTTACAGAGGGAGGGAGCTTGCTGAACTTAGAAACTGTGGAGTGGCGCCACACTTTCGAGTGCTATATACGGCCAAACTAGAAGTGAGCACCTCATTTTTTTAACGTTTCTGGAACCACTACCGAGTCTTCTAACTGATATGTGCGTTTCGTGTTTGTACGTGACACGGACCTATTCTCCAGTTTAACCGAGATATTTATTGGAAAGATGGAGAGTGAAATGTTCGTAGGTAGATGGAGTACCAATTGAGGCTGAGTGTATTGAGTGAAGGAGTAGCAATCATGTAGTTGTGTGTGAAATGAAGATTATATAACTTCATGCTACAGGGATGATAGGTGGTAATAGGTAGTGTAGCTACTGTGTGCAGGCCATATGACCTCTAGCAGTCTCCTTATGTTCTTAGGAAAAACTTCTTGGAATGACCTTGTGAGTAAGAATGAGCAAATGAGAGGCAAGGGACTTTTCAGTGATGGTGATAGAGATAAAGATTGAAATGTTTAGTTTTGCCCTACTTTCATTACTTTCTGCAGGTTTCTGTGGAAGAACAATTACCTTGAGGCTACACTATACTGAGGCTTTACTTCTACTAGAGATGGATAGCACTTCCAGTGACAGGTAAGTTGTTTCTGAGCACATTAAGCTTTTACAGACATTATAATAACGTACCACATGCAGGTGGTGAGTAGGGTTTCTTAGGTTAAAGTTACTACAGAACCGATCATCCTCTTTCATAGATAAAGACAACTAAGGAATGTAGTAAAAGACATTAACTTTTTGTTTTCAACAAAGGAACATGTCTATAATTATCTGTTTAAAGTAGCTTTGCTGTTTTTTTGTGTGATGGGTTTTTACATGGATTACCTACTGTAAATAATATTAATTGTTTTTTTCCCCCGATTCAAGTACCATAGAAAGTTTCTGACTTGCATAAGCTAATTTGTTCACTTTCTCCTAGGGGCTAGCCTAGGCTTTCATAGGGACAGAAGTGAGTCATAAAGCAATTCACTGATATAGGTAGTTACGTCACTTACTCATCTTTGAAAACACTAAAGATGAATAGAAAGCAAAACTCTATTTTCAAACACCACTACCCATTCTTTTCTATTCTCTTTCCCTATGGAAGAGAAACTTGGTGGTGTGGGGGGAAAGGAAAACATGATCTTAAAGTGGAGAAAGCAAACATTTTTTAAATTGTGGTCTTCCTCTTAGTTGGAGGAATAGTGGCACTCATACTCACCCTGCAAGGCCTCGTTCACACTTAGCTGACTTTTGATCCCGAAGCGGTTATGATGGTGTTTGCCTGGCCATTGGAAAAAAAAGTCGGAACACCTTAAGGGCATATCGCGGGCATCGGGGAGTCTCGGGGCACTCTCTCCAGCAGCCCCTAAAAATTAAGGGAGCTCATAATTTCTTTAATATATGTCTTTGTATACAGTATGGTCTTTCAAGATAGGATTATCAAAACATCTCCCGAATAAGTTTAGCCATTCTTTTGGATCACCATTGTTCATTTTAAGGAAGTGGTACCAATTGGGGTATTTTATTGATTTTTGTTTTCTTTTCTCCTAAGCCTCACCATCTTAGTAGAATTATTACCAGTGTATTGTACTATCATAGTTATGTACATTCTTTTCAGTTTCTTGCCATCAGTAGAGGAGCAGGAGATGTATTTTCAATTTGCTTTGCAAAATGAAAAAATTGAAAACCTTATAACATATCTCCAAACTGGCAATTTTGCTGTTAGGCTTCCAAAAAACCAACGGAAAGTGATCAAGAAACAAGCTTCCTTGTACACATAAGAACATAAGAAATGAGAAGACTGTAAGAGGCCAGTTAATGACCTACACGAGGCAGTTCCTTGTCCCCCACCCTTGGAATAATCCAATATTTAGCCATTCCACCTGTCATCCCTATCCATACTCTCATCCAACCGTCTTTTAAAGCTACCTATTGACTCAGCACTTACTACGTGTCTATCCAGCCTATTCCAATCGTTCACGACTCTGTTTGTGAACCCATATCTACCTATGTCTGTCCTGAATCTAAGTTTTTCTGGTTTGTACCCATTTTCACGTGTCCTATCCTGGCTACTAAATTCTAAAACCTGATCAATGTTTCCCTTATTAATTCCTTTTACCCATTTGAAAACCTCAATCATATCCCCTCTTGCCCTCCTTCTCTCTAGGGAGTGGAGATTAGACGTTTTAACCTGGGATTCCATAAGTAAGTTCAAATTTCTGTTTACTGTCTATCCCCTTTCATGATCTGCCATCACATATAAAAGTATGTAGATTATGTAAAAATATATGTATGTATGTAAAAAGTATTTAAAAATATGTTATACTACATTGTTGGTGTTGTCACAGCTGTGCCTCAGTCTTAAATAGCTAATCCCTGACAAAACAGAACTGAGTAAGAAATGTTGTGGAACATTTCCAAAGGACATGAGAAGAACCCAGCTCCTTTTTTAATTTCTTTGTTGAAGCAGGACTTGTCCTATCCTTTGTGCTGCTATAAGAAAACAATTATCATTGATACTCATTATGGGAAAAAAATAAAGCTATATATAGAATGAAAAATGTAGTTGAGGTAGGTTGACAGTACAGCCTTACTTACCAAATAAATACTTTATGCAATTTGTAATTGAGTATTCATCATATTCAGTTTTTTGTATTTACAAACTGTTATATTCCAAAATTACTTATTACTGCAATAATTCCACAATCAGAACAGTTTTTAATCGTGTTTGTGCTACCACTCAAAAAATTGTAGTACTTACAAGTTTTATTGTTCAATATTGTGCTGTTTTCTTTATTTTTTCTATTTTTGGTGTTTTTTACAACACCTTCCACAAAAAACACTAAATTATTGATATTACTTTCAGAGCAAGTTCTCTACTACGTTGGCTCCAGAGACGGAAGGAAAAAAGAAGTCATCAGAAGTCCAGATGAACTGACTCGTATTCTCCACTTGCACCATGACAGTGGCATTGGAGGACACAGTGGATGGCGGGGCACCTATCAGAAAATATCTCAACATTATTTTTGGCATGGAATGAAAGAAGATGTCAAACATTATGTATGTATAATAATTTGTATATATGTTTTAGGTGACATTCACAATATTGAGTCACCCTGCAGCTATCTATCTATATTCTCTGATGCCTCACTCCCGCCGGGAACGCCTCCTAAAGGTGTGGCCACGACAGAAGAGTCTCCATCTCTCTCTATCCAAGCACTCCTCTCTTGCTCATTCAAGTCCCACCCCTTCCCCTCTTCCTTCATTCTTTCATCCCTTTTACTGATAAACTCGACTCCCTCCCAAATTCAGCTTTGACTGTTTAAATCTTTCAGTCTTGTGCTATTTTAATTTTCTCTTTCACATCTGACTTAGTGTATTAGGCACATATTGTAGTTCTATATGAAATACATCATATCCAGGATCCATTCCCATCAAACTTGCCGCTAGTCTGCACAGTATTACTCTAGAAAAGTAGGACTTGCAGATTTGGATTTACTTTTCAGACATAGCTACATACTGTAGTATATCATGTTGTCTTATTCAACATACATACTGTAGTATATCATGTTGTCTTATTCAACAGATCTTCAAAGAACTTATTTATTAATAGTTAAGTTATGAAGCCTTGATGCTCTCATCAACTTTTATTCCTCTTCATATACTTATTCGTCATATACTTGAATGTTAACAGTGTTAACAATTTTTCGTTCGTCACACACTATTTTTAACTATTTTTCACACGTCACCCAGTGAGTGTCAAGGTAGTTAAAATTGGTTTCAGGGGAAGAGAGGTCACTTAACACTTATCACTCGACTCTGTGACCTATTTTATTCACTTTTCACTAATATCCTTCATTTAACATTTCACACTCGACTCTATAACCAATAGTTAATTATCTACGTATACTAACTACTCTCCGTATCCCTCACGTAACAGTGGTCACAATTAGTGGAATTACATCCCGCACACAGCTATATTTGAATATTAACGGTAAAGATTCGCATTAGAATTCTTACTCTATTCGGTTCCGCTAATTTCTTCTATAAACGACCGACATTATTCACCAGTAGCTTCTATTTATCAAGGGACGAGAGAGAAGATTTGATAATGGAAGGTTAACGAAGGAATTCCAATATAAATGCAGGAAAGGTGCAAAACATGACCCATCACCTGTCGACCACAAACTTGTAAGGATAACTGATTGTGATTTCAAAAAACTGAGTTGTGATTTATGGCTTCGTACCTACAGTGAAGAATGTTGTACTTTGGAAAATATTTTCTTATAACTTGCATGATTTAAATGTTTATTGTATAATTGATTTACTGTGACACGAAATTATGAGTTTTTTTTTTATATCCAATTTATCTTTTCTTATGTTGCTATTGTGTATATCATGAACGTATTCCTATTCATATTTTTCTTATAACTTGCATGATTTAAATGTTTATTGTATAATTGATTGTGCTACGAAATTATGAGTTTTTTTTATATCCAATTTATTTCTTATGTTGCTATTATGTACGCAACTGTTATTATTACTTTATCATAATAAATTGTGTTGATAGAATAATGAATTAATAACATCGACTTCATTGTAAAACCATAATAATGTGTTCTTTTCTTTTTGCAATGTTCTTACGGATTCTTGCATGTTCTGTATATTGACAAAAAATCGTTCATCCTGACAGATTCACAATCAACGTGAAATAAATTGTTGCACAGAACACAGTGAATCATGTCCCTCTGCAAAACTTTAGGGAGTTTACAGTGGCAGTGAACGGAAATCTCATATTTTATTTTCGGTGATTCCAGAGGTCTTGGTGGCATTACAAACGGGAATGGTTCCATAGCATCAATTTTGAAGCAATATGAAAGGTGACTCCTCATTTGACGTCGATCAAAATTTTGTGTGTGTGTGTGTGTGTGTGTGTGTGTGTGTGTGTGTGTGTGTGTGTGTGTGTGTGTGTGTGTGTGTGTGTGTGTGTGTGTGTGTGTGTAGAGAGAATGCAACAAGTGTGTACTGTGTACCCAAATTTAAGAGTAAATTCTTTAAGTGTATATGAAGCCCACTGGTTGGGCCAATAAAAGTTATATAAGACTCATTGAGTTGCTCCCCTCCACATAAATCTTTAGAAAAAGGCGACTGGGTCTGGTCAAGGACAGCGCTCGATTCTTCGTTCTCTGCCACAGCCGCGGGTGCAGCTGTGACAGGCGTCAGCTGGGACACGCGGTCGGCGTCGTCTGCCGCTGCCACGGTCACCAGCAGGTCATCCTCGAGGTCGTCTGCTCGAGGCCGTGTTCGCCGTCGCCAGATCTTCAGTTTCCGGCAGAAGGCGAAGCAGCCTGGCTGGTCGTCCTCGAGGTCCATGGCGCGGTCCCCCTTGGGGATTCGCACCTTCACCTCGGTGCTGGTCGGCATCAAAATGTTTCCTTCGATCATTTCCTTTTCCTTTTTCATCGTGATCGTAATCTTTAATTGAAAATGTTTTGTAGTATTTGTCTATCTTGAAGACGGGAATGTGATGAAGCTTTTGACCATGGTTCACAATTATGGTGCTATATAATCTGTTCTATTCAAAGAAGTATATGTATATCTGTTCTATTCTCACCAAAGAGGTTAGTAGATGAGAGTATTGGACTCTGTAAGTATATAGCCTTTTCATAATAATAACATAGATGATTGTAGCTATATGCAAGTCATTATTATCATTACTCAGGTTGCTATAAAAATAAATACTCGTTCTTTCCTGGTTCATCACTATATGCTGCAGCATATAGTGATGAACCAGGAAAGAACGAGTATTTATTTTTATAGCAACCTGAGTAATGATAATAATCATCACCCAACGTGGAAATGACGTGGCGTGTTTGCCGGGTAGTATCCTAACAATATAAGCACCAAGGTTAAGTTCCAAAGGTCCGAACCCAGAGATTCATATATTACATCTTTGTTCATATGACTGAAAGAGTTTGCAAAGTTTGGTGCACTAGTATATCATAACTTTTCCATTTATCGTGTAAAGGAGTTGGAGGCATGGCTTATAATCGTTATAACCTTGTCCGTGGCCATTGGACACCATGCGGTCATGGCTGAGCGAAACATTCATGACCCTCTTTCAAATGATTGATTTCTCAATATCAAAACAATAGATTTTGAAGAAAAAGCTTTTTGATGAATGATTTATAACAAATCATGCTTAAATGTGCGCGGTAAGTATTGCGTCACATTTGTTTACTTAACTTAGACCGTCTTCCTTAAGAAAGGTTACAAAACCCGTAAAAAACATTTTGTTTTCATTATACAGCAAAACATTAAAGTTTTTCATGACAAATAATGTAAAACTACAAGTTAATAAAATCCTGTTGAACCCTGTGAAAGGAAGACGTTATAAAAGTAATTAGTAATAACACTTTAACCTTCAAGACCGTCCATACACCCCCTCACCTGCCGTCCTCTCACGTTTCCTTACCATCCTTTTTAGTTGCTTTTTAATTATCATCCTCACCATTTAGGCCTAGTTAGAACCCTTCCTTTACCCTACCACTAAGTGTTGTGACCCTTGTGGACGGTGAGTATGACGGGGGCCAACACGGAGGGCTGTGAGGGTGAGGGTGAGGGCAGGTGTAACGGTGAGGGCAGGTGTACTGTGGCTCGCCGTCGCTGGAGGATCCTGGCTGAGGTGAGGAACCAATCAATCTTTACATAATTAATTACCTTTAGTCTTATCCCAAGCTTACATGTCCTGGACTTAAACTGTTGAAAAATGAGTTTACGTTGGACTGTGTTGTGTTGTACTTTAACATTTATTTAAAGGGCACCTACTTCTCTACTGCTTACCTACAATTAGGATTCTCAAAAAATATTCTCTCTGCACTTTCCGCATCTGGCCTTTAGATGCACATTGTCCTGATGAAGGCAGTCTAATTATCCATTCCAGCTCCTCCTTCCCTCTGACTCCTTCCAGGGGGAAATAGTATTGATCTTCATGTTTGAACAAGGTTATAGTCATTCACAGAAGAGGAATTTGATATTAGTTTGAATGTAGAATGGCCAGAGTAGCTTTCTGTAATGTATTTGTCTTTGTATACAGAAGGAAGAAATCATGTTTTAAGGCTAGTTAGTAATTTTGGTATTATATATCTTATTATGCCATCATATATTGTAATTTTGTATAAGATTCATAGTATAATCCCTAATGGACTGTTCAGTCTCTTTAATATATGTTTGTGTTAATATAGAAAAAAACAAAGTCAATGATTTCCTTGTTAAAAGAAAAGGTTTGGCTTTCACCCTTGGAGCTCCACTCAAGATAACTTATATTAAGGCATAATGACTTAATTTATGCTGTAGATCAGTGACTAAATGTTGACTTCAAGATCTTTGACTTTTCTAAAACCTTTGATGTTTCTCGTACTGTTTTATTGGATGAGTTCAGCATGTTTGGAATTACATGGAACATTCTACTCTGGATAATGGCTTTTTCATCTAATAGATTAACGAATGCGGTGTTTGAACATAACCTTACTTGTTTGTTATTTGTTTAAGTAACATTTATGGTGACTGCAGTGTTCTCATAATCATCACACATGTATTGTTCTACTCAAACATGTAAAATAGAAAAAATACCTAAACACATTTACTGCACTGAGGGGGAGTGGAAGGAGTTAGCATAGTCATCCCTAGTAAGGATGTCAGCTCTTGCTTTAATAGAGACAGTCCACCACTTAAGAAAATAGTCATCAGAATGAACCCACAATTTAAATACCATGCAAGAACAACAATGGCGGAATGGTGGAAAATTGTAGTGTTCAAAGGTGACACTCTTTTGCTATAAGGCTGTTTGCTCTGCTCTTTTAAATACATAATTTTATAGATTATTCCTACTACTACTGATGGCTACCAGAAGGTACAGCCTATACCTGTAGTTATGGAGGCTGCATACTATGCTTCTATTAAAGAAAATGATTGGTATCACATAGATTATATGCCATTGTATCATAATAAAATAAATATTCATTACTTTTATCTAAAAGCAGAATTGATATCTCATAAACACTAAATTAAGGTTCTGTGTTCCCAGACTTACCCATTCTATATCTAATACAAACACTGATTCATGAGGTTGTAGATCCTTTTCTGTAATGATAATGACATCACCTTCCAGGCACTGCAGCGGTCCAGCACCAGGGACGCCTCACCTGACAGTGCCTCCACGCGGAAGTTCCAGTCCTTTGGTCTCCTTTTGTTTGAGGAACTTGGACAGGAATTCTACTCAGTGAGGTGCATCAACTCAGATCTCAAAGTCACCGTTAGGTAAGGAAGTTCTCAGATGACCTCAGTTTGCTTCACCAGCTAACTAGGTTATTAAAATCTAATCATTTTGCATTGTGTCTGTGAACAGTGAACAGTGCTCCCTCCCACACTGCAGACTTACTGCAGCGATCCAGTAATTATGGCTAATGCATATAACCTGTAGAGCATAGTTACCAGAGTATGTATTGATAAAGATTTTGTTCTTTTATTGATGATGATTTATGATATCCCTTATATGAAGAATTTCAGAGTACAGTATTGTTATTTTTATTTATTTATGATATGTCTGGCATATATTATTTGAGTGCTGAATGATTCCTGCTTCATCATGTAATCTAATGCACATTATTGTAATCTTGCACAAGTAATTGATACATATGTACATTTGAACAAATTTTGATGTATTAGGTCATGTTTAGATTTATATTTTTCTCTTAAGCATGTTAGACAATATGAAAAGGAAATTTTCAAACTTGTTTCAAGATAAACTCTGCAGAGACACTTGAAAGTTATTGTCACATTTATATTGGTTATTGTCATACATGTATTTTTTCTATTAGTACAACAATTACCTAATTTACTTCTTGAAACCTATCACTGAGCCACTCTTCAGTTACACTTAGTTTCAGTTCAGCATTCTAACTCATATTAATAGATGAACTAATGGGCATATTTTGAAGTCATGGCTTGAGCCTAAGCAGTTGCCACCTTCCCCCATAATGGATTGCTGCAAGCATGCTAACTTGTCCCTGTGCATGTCTCTAGGCTATTGCGACGAGACTTCAGCCCCAGTCAGCTTACGGGCTTCAACAATACGGGCAACGTTTGTAAGTTGGGAATCTTGTTTTGTAACTTGATGCTCAATTTTTCCTTTCTCTCCATGTTCAGCTTTGTGATTGTGAATGCTAACATTATAATGCACACTTTGCACACTGAAACCTTGGCTGTGTGAGCCAGTGTGGAATGGGCACATCTGTAAACTCGCTGCTTTACTATTACGTGAAATTTTACGAATATAATGTGTGCAAAAATTTTCATCAATTACGAAAAATCATGAAATATATTCAAAGCAAACACAAAGTGTAGTGTATTGAGTATTAGCAGTGTCACAAATTCATCATGGACATCGAACAGACAATGGAAAGACTGTTATTAGCTGCATGAAAAAGTAATTTCGTCTAAATTAGTTTTTTTTGTGTAATTTTCACCTTAAAGTGGAAAGCTTTAATTTAGTATCAGATTCTGAGAAGGAAACTCTCACAGAGTTGCTTGCCACTATTATCAAGAGTTTATAAAAAAGAGGAAATCTGAATGCTGAAGGGAATTGTTTGTGAGAACCATTTTGGGGGGAAATCATAATGTTGGAGAACAAGTGAATTCAGAAGAATGTTATAGACTATTTGTAAACAGCTGCCTGGCACAAGGCTTGACTCAATGACTCACAACACAAGGACATGTCGTTGCTGATTATTGTTCCCGTCATAGAAGGTAGTGTTATTTGGACGCATTTATCATGGACTAACCTGCAATGTTATAAAATGAAGTGTGCAATTTTCAATTTTGTAGCTGCATGGAAAAATTTCAATTTCAACTCTGGCAAGTGGATGGAAATGCTTTTTGCATGGTACTGATAATACTTTCAAAGGATTTTCAGTTTTGAGTTGACTTGCTATAAACAAATGCTGACAAAGGTAGGATTAACTACCATGAACTGAACTGATTTGAGTCTGACTACCTGTTGGTTCCACAATCTTTAAATGCTGATGATAACAAAGATGATATTATTTGATGAAAAAGACATTATCAAAGCATATTTATTTGAAAGTTAAGATATAAAAGAAACAAAAACAATATATTACATACAAACTTGGAGTATAAGAAAGAAAGCAAAAGAGAAGGAAGCAAATAAAAGAACCAGACTGTGAAAAAAATATAATTGAGTGCCCATTATAAAGGGAACTTCAGCAGATGATTATCCAGTCACAGCATAAGATGGACGAGCAGACAAAGACTGATTCATTCTTCAGTCCTAAAGGGGATATTTGTGGAGAAGCAAGCAAGATTTTTGCTTGCAAGTGAAAATTTTTGTTTTGCCTAAATCTCACTTGCTGTTCAATTGTGCTGAGAATGCCTGACTGACTGACTAGTGAAATTCCAGGAGAGCAAGCAAGGTATTGGACAGAAGTACTGAGAGACGAAGGACTGGAAAAGGAAAGGAAGTGTTTGGATAGGGAGAGATGGAGGCTTTTCTGCCATGGCTACTCCCTTTCAGGACATTCACAGAGGGAACAAGACGTCAGACTATAGATAGATAGATAGATAGATAGCAAACATTTCCTACCTTGTCATATGCTCCTGCTACACATTCTGCTTCTGATTAGGAATGCATTATGGTATTCATGGCTTCACACACCTATGCTTACTAGCACTGATTACAAGATGTCCATATAAACAGATTCTATATGAACTATTACATTGTATATTTTTTTTGCATAAGGAAAATTTTTTTGAAAACTCTATAAGAAGAAATTTCAAAAACTAAGTTTTCAGTGTACATTTCCATATCTCTTTTTCTCCTGTGATGCTGAAATGTCTTGTCCTTTGTTTTTTACTATTACACAGAGCACTACTGATTGTATGGATCCCCTGAAGCATGATTAATTATCAGGGTGTTGAGTTTGTTGTTGATTTAGCTGTTGATGTTATGTCTTCAAGTATCCATAGCATTATTAGATTTTGATTTAGGTTTTAGAACAATATCTTGTGAAAATGAGCAATATATAAATAGTTTTGTATCATGTCCCTACAATTGTAGCCTTGAATTTTTCATGTTATGTAAAACTTTGTTTACATTACTAAGAACTATTTACACTGATGGCAGAAGGCAAATTTGGCTGGATTACTTGAGTGAATTCTTTGAAACAGTTGCTGTGAATTGAAGGATTTTTTTTTTTTTTAGTGTGTTTTTATGTTTAATGTGTGTGTTTTAAAGTGCAAAATAGTTAACTGGTGTAATGTATGTAGTTATTGTGTTATTGTAAAGATCGATTGTATGTATTTGTGTATTAGCAACATTATTCTCTGCCTCCTCACAGGTATCTGGCCTTCTGAAGAGATTCTTACTTACTACTGCCTTAGCAACCTGAAAATATTTTCTGGGAAGTCTGTACTAGAACTGGGTGGTGGCATGACTAGTTTAGCCGGGATGCTGGTAAGTGACACCTGGGAAATACACTCTTAGGCTTCATTAAAATACAGTGCATTTTGAAAACATATCAAAAGCATTTATTAAATTTTTTTGTTATCCTAAGTAGTAATATTTTTGGGTGTTGAGATCTTGTTTTGTGATTGTATGTGTTTTTACTTCTAATTCTTTTCTAATCAAATACAATTGTCAACATCTACCGATATGTTTTAGCTTCTATCTATTTTGTAACCAATTACATAGCATCTTGTTTTGCAAAGTACTTCGGGAGTAGATTTGGCTTATATTTCATCACATTTGGGGATTACAAACAGTCCTATTTCGACACAAAACAAACCTTATGTTAATGATCTGTGATTTGCATCCATGTGCAGGTTGCTGCCAGTGGAATGCCCTCCAGAATGGTGCTCACTGATGGCAATGCTCTCTCTGTCTCCAATGTCAAAGTGTCCTTACAGAAGAACAGCCTCCCAGTGGAGACTTGTGCCAGGTGAGTCACGCTCGGGGCTCATACTAACTTTTTTCTCATGAAATTGACACTACTGATTGATGTACCATTTTCTAGTGCCCCTATTATAAATTTTGTATGTTTCTATATATTACTCATACCTTGGCACCTTGATTATTTGACTGCAACAATGACTGGTCATCTCTGTATCCATATCTCACTTGTCCCAGACATAACTTCAATCATATTTTTGCAATATTACACTTTGAATGCAATGAAATTGGTCTAACACTTTTCACTCTGTCTCATCCTCATTCTCACCGGGCTTACTCCTTACTGTTCTTGGATTTTGTATTGGGAATTTCAATTCTCTTTCAAGGCATGTCAAATCACTCTGGAGGATATCAATAACTAACATATGTATTTAAATATTTGATCATTGCTACAAACTAATGAGTACTGGATCTCACGGCAGGATGTAAGACTGTGTAAGGCTCATCTTTACACTTTGTACAGTGACAGTATTGTAAGGAATGAGGTTTAACTGAGATGTGCAAAGATTGCGACTGTGCAAAGAAAACTTAAGTATTGGGAAAGGTGAAACATAAAAACAATCACATGTACCATTACTGAAGTGTAGACCAGCCCATCCTCACCTTCCTTCAAATGGTTATTATACTGCAAGAAGTAGAACAAACAAGGAGGCTGCTGCACAACATTAGCAGTGTTTTTATAGTTTCTACTTTTGACAATTCTTAGGGCTCGTGTCCCTCTGAAAAGAGTATGTACTGTGCTAATGTTGCAAGCTACCGTAGTATGAGGACAAGGCAGAGAGGAGCCTCCACCTTGCCTTAGGAGGGAAAGATTATATCTGAGAATTGGCTCAGTTAATGTGAATGGCCTGAATGCTTTAGGGAAAATAGAAAATTAGTTGAAAGTTTTGCAAGAGGAATGTTGGACATTATGGGGATACAAGAAACCCGTACAAAAGGATGTGGAGTGATGGACTGCACAATGAGTGAGAGTGAAGTATGTGAGAGGGTGGATGGAGAAGTGGTGTGGTGTGGAGTAAAGGAAAAAAACAAAGGGATGAAAGGGGTCCAGGATAGTGTGGGTAGTTGAGAAGGTAGGAATAGTGAAGTATGCATGGGTCAGTGTGTATGCACCTGTAAATGCGAGAAACGGAAAGAAGAGAGAGAGGGATGGAGTTCTGAAATGACATGAACAAGTGTCTGTTGGAGATTGGAAGAGGGAGTAAGATAGTGTCAATTGCAGATATGAATGGAAAGATTGAAAATAGTGAGGGAGCTGGTGTGTTGGAGAAGAGGGATGTGGATGGAGTGAATGAAAATGTTAGTACCTGGTGGACACATGCAAAAAGGAGGCTGTTTTTTAGTAAACCCCTTTTTTCAGTATAAAATGATCCACAGGTACACATGTAGAAGGAGAGATGAGAGGGTGGAGCAGAAGCATATAATTGATTACATAGCAGTGGATGAAAAATGGAGGAAGGATGTGTTAAGGCAGTGAGAGGGATGTATAAAGGTCAAACCACTATGTTGTGTTGTGGAAGTAGTTGGGAAGTTTGTGTTTGTGCAAAAAGGAATTTATAGAAAGGAAGTAAAAAAGAAAGAGTAGAGCAGAAAATGAATATATTTCCAGAGTGCTCCGTTGGGGTGTGACGGAGGAGGTGTCGCCACATCAAGGGAAGTTTGATGTGGCTATGTGTGCCGATTGGTAGGTGCTGCACCACCCTAAGCAGCTTAGTCTTGTGGCTTACTAACAGCACGGTGCTGGTTGAATCTGGTTACTCACACTCATTCACTTGTACTGCAATGTGCTACGAATGCTCGTTATATCCTCACTACCAATTTTTTTCTCGCTGCATCCCAAGCACTAATTATGCTTTCATGTGTTTGGACACCTCTCACTCTTCTACTGCTGCTAATTTCACCTCCTCACCTCATGGCACTGCAAGGCCTGCTTTCAATGGCACTCCTGTGGCACTCAGGTGAACGCCAGGCATGTGTGAACCTAGGAAGTAACACTCACTCTATCATCGTGATATTCTATATATATTTTTTTATTTCAAAGCTGCTTCTGTGTGTGTGTATGTGTGTGTGTGTGTGTTTTTTTTTAAAGTGTGTGCGTGTGTATGTATATTTATCTAGTTATAGAATACAAGAAATGAGCTGTGTTCGTGCTGTCAGGTCTCCATATGTATTATTATTTAATTTAAAACTATGGATGTGTTCACCTCTCACTGTACCTCTTTTACTAAACTATTCCAGGTATATACGGGTCTATATAGAAAATAAAATTTTTGTACATTCTTTAAACATCTGGTCTTCCTCAATTTTCCTTCATTTCCCCTTCCTCCTCCCTTATCCCATCCTCGTAGATAATTTTTGATCAATACTTCTAAACCTTTAATCACTTTGTGTTGCTATCACATCTCTTTCTTTTCTCTGTTCCAAAGCTTGTAGATTTATCCTTCTTAACCTCTCCTCAATTGTTAAGTCTTGGAAATGGATACCTTATTTTTGTTGCAGCTCTTTGTATCCTATCTAATTTTCTAGTGTTTTATTTTGTGTGTGGGAACCATATAATTGCTGCATATTCAAGTCTGAGTTTCATTAATGGTTTTTTTCCCTTATAGTATTTTAATGTATGTTATCTAAAGTTTCCTCGGTGTGTGTTTTATGATGAAGTGCATGAAGGTTGTATTATGTGCAGGTACTGTATACAAGGTTTGTCATAACATTGTTGTATGAATCCTCTTGAGCCCTGAGGATTGGTAGAGTAAGTGTGTTTGGATGTGCATTATGTCCTCAGTCTTGTCATCTGCATGTTCGTTGTGGTCCTCGTTCAGTGTCCGTTAAGTGTTGGAAAGTCGTGTTGTGTTGTGTTATTCGTGTGGGTGTTGCTAGCTTGGCTAATACTTTATATAGTTGTGTTGTGATGGCAGTACTTGTTATCTGTTTTCATCATTATGTTTTTTGTATATGATGTGAAATAGAGCAATTTGATTTTTATGTCTTAGGCAAAACTGGTCAAAGATATTCCCTTCTGTCTCAAACTTGGCCAATACAGCTATTCTGCCCATGACTGTAAGTGTACATAATTGAGATATAATGAGAATAATGCATTAATACATACAGGTATTCAAGTGAAGAGGGAATGTGTCATTTATAGAAGATACGTATGTTTTTTTGTACTTATGGTAGTGTGACTTACCTAAATGAGTTGTTTTATATTTTGTATTGTGTTTACTGAACTTGATAACACACATTACATTTAGCTGCATTATGTTTGCATTACCTTAAACTA
>JAXIVD010001481.1:0-2500 GCA_036785275.1 Cancer borealis | reverse complement strand
TTCTTTATATCATCACGATATGTACGTACATAGGATTGGTTTTGTAATCAGAAAGTGACTACAATATTTATTTTGATAAGCTATTGGGATTTATTGCTGCCATGATGAGACCAGATTGATTGAACCTATCATGAGAAAGTCACGAATCCTTACTAATATTATCCAATTTGTTTTGTCTTACGTGGTGTTATGGGCATTCCTCAGGCACACTCAGGCTAGATGGGTGTTTGCTTATGTAAGTCATGGGACATCTATTTACATACCTTGCTTATATCCCAATTAAAAGTGGGTAGCCAAGACAAGGTATTTAAGGTTCAGGGAAACTTTATTTTCCCCTCCCCCTTCTCTGTCGTGGCTTTTCAAAGGAGAGAATACAGAGGAGGGGCTTCCCAGATCCCTCACTCCATCCCTTTTTGGCACTTTTAACAATCAGTAGGGAATATATTGGCAGTATTCTTGCAGCCCCTCCCCCCCCTCCAACACAGGGCTGTAATTCATGGTATATACTTAAGAAAATTTATGTAAAGGTAACAGAATTGTTTGAAAAAGTTTGAAAGAGGATCAGTTTACAGTGTTGGTCTCAGTAGTATTGATTTACTACAACTTTGAAGTCATAATATAAAATTTGATACTTTACTGTGGTAAATATTCTATGGATATAATATTACAGGATGGCTTAGCGTGCCATTGCATGTCAAGAAACATTTTCAGGATAGTTTGATATGGTTATCACATTTGTCTTGTTTCATAAATGTTGAATAAGAATCGACAAATATAATAATTAAATATGTACCTTATAGTTTGATTTTTTTAGATAATTCTCTCAGGGGGAGTTTTTGGCAGCAATGAATGCGTATAGTTTGTCAAAATATAGGTAAAATGATATCTGGTGATTTCACATGTGAAATTCATGAATTGTTTGGAAAGTGTAATTTTTCAAATGTCTTTTCTTTTTCTACAGTTCTCATGTAAACAGTTTAGCTTATTTTGCTTGTTGATATTTTCCATAACCACCTTTTCTTTCTTACTTTCTTAACAGACTTTCATCATCATTCCTCCTGCATTTGTACCTAAGGTAATGATTGACAGTCCATGGGATTTGACAATACTGGAAATTCACATGTATTAATACCTCTATGTTCTCTGTCCGTCAATGAGCTGTTATGAACAATACTATAATATTATATACTACACACTCATGTTGTGCTGTACCCTTAGGAACACTGCAAGCTTCCTGTATATCAGTATTTGTCTTGTTGTTGCCTGTGTCAGTAGTGGTGTAGAGGCTCGGGGAACCATGTAGAGCTTACCTTATCCCGTAGATGTGTATATGGTAGTGTTCATTGTTGTGTAATGGAGCTTGGGGAAAATGTGTCATTGCATTCTGAAAGGGAGTACTCTCTTATTTGCTTTGATATATATATTTTCCCTGTAATGTTTAGCCCATGACTCCCTTCTTGTAGTGTACCTATCATGCTTTCTTAGTTCTTCCTTATATCATGCTGCTTATTTATTTCAGATTCATTTTGTTATTTGTATGGTATCCTCAACCATTATTTATCCCATTCTTTACTGGAAATTCCTTACAGTATTTTTGACTTAAATCCTTTCCTTCGTATTTCATTATTACTGTTCGGGTTCATTTATTCCTTCTATATTTACAGTTTTGATTCCAACCTATACCGTATAATCCTTCCATATCACTCATTCCCTTAGATCAGTCAACACTTTATATCTATTCCTAATATTATTTTATCCCTTATATACTCTTTTGGTATATAGATGAATCTCCTGTTATTGTTTTTAACTCATTACAGTCTTACTTAAAAAACAACTTAATTCTCATTTATTTATTTATTAAACTCTATTTATTTATTTACCGTATTTCCCGTGTCATAAGACGCTACAAGTGGTAAGACGCACCCTATAATTAGCTAAGCAGTTTTTGGAGAAAAAAATAAATTGAAGATTTTCAAGTGTTAAGACGCAGGGTGATACTTGGGGGCATTTTTCAGGAAAAAAATGTGCGTCTTATGACACGGGAAATACGGTATTTATTTATTTTACAAAGACCCAATGCCCCATCCCGCAATCCTCCCATAACTGCATGACTTGTGACACGCAAATTGGATCCGTCCACGCCAAAGAAAAATAAATAGCTAGGATGGGGAGCATAATTTTATTTCTGCTTACAAAAAAGAATACATATTGTGCATTTACAGCATATGTCTATATATTATAAAATGTATTTTGGGACAATGTTTGCTTTAGGTAAGGAGTCTTAATTGTCTTAACGGACCGTGAGTGGCCGCAGGAGGGTGTGGGGTGCCTAAGGGTGGTAGCCTTGCACCCTTTGCCTTGCCCGTTGTGGCCTTTCCAGCCTCTGCGTGGAGTGAAGAGTGTGGGTAGAACATACTAGTCAAGGGATCGAGTGTGGACGTAGAGGTAGAGTGGCTGGTTTAAGTAGACAATCAGACTTAAGGTTGTTTGGTTTTCTAGT
>JAXIVD010001480.1:50000-77500 GCA_036785275.1 Cancer borealis | reverse complement strand
TCCTTCAGGACTAATATTTACGTAGTAAAATGGGAAAACCTTTTTCGACCTCAATTCTGGTGGAATTTTCGGGCCAAAAAATGGAAAATCCAAATATTATAGTAATGACCAAACTAATTCCGGATTCGTGATCAGCATGACCGAGAACCCCTAGGTACCAAGTTTCATGAGTTGTGTTAAAATATTAACAAAAAAAGTCTTAACTTAACCTAAACGTTTCCAACCCATTTGACTTTTGACAAAAATGTACAGAATAGTCTCCTGCTCTCCTTCCATCTTACAGCTGGCCTTCCTCTCCTCGCAGGACCTTCAATTTCACAAACAAAGTAGATTCAGGACACGTAGATCGCAGTATAAAGTGTAGATCGCATATCAAAGTAGATTCAAGACACAAGCCAAAGTAGCACCGCTTCACTACGCGGGTGTGTGTGTGTGTGTGTGTGTGTGTGTGTGTGTGTGTGTGTGTGTGTGTGTGTGTGTGTGTGTGTGTGTGTGTGTGTGTGTGTGTGTGTGTGTGTGTGTGTGTGTGTTGTAACATGTCACTTATATCTGTCAACACACAACACTACTAACTATAGCTTCCCCGTTCTTCCCCCCCCACCCCCTCTCTCTCTCTCTCTCTCTCTCTCTCTCTCTCTCTCTCTCTCTCTCTCTCTCTCTCTCTCTCTCTCTCTCTCTCTCTCCTAAAAAGGTGTACAATGTTAGTGTTCCGTGGCTGCCTTACCTTCCTCGTCCTCGTCCTCGTCCTCGTCCTCCTGCAGGTGGGAGGCGGGGCAGCACAGGTGTTAATGAAGGGGCCTTGTCCTGCCATCCCTCCCATGGACAACTTTCAACCTGACAGAGTAAGTACGATCTACTACTATTATGTTTATTATTATGAAGTGGTTTGGACACATGGAGAGAATGGAGGAAGACTAATTGGTGAAGAGAATAGTAGAATATGATGTGATAGGTGTGAGGTTGAGAGGAAGGCCAAGAACAGGATGAGTGAACGCTTTGTAAATACAGTTGAATGAAAGCCTGGTATATAGATAGATAGATTATTATTATTATTATTATTATTATTATTATTATTATCATTATTGTTGTTGAAATACGTCGTTTAATTGCACTCTGCGCTCTTACATAAGTTTTCTCTGGATGAGTAATGACGGGCGATTACAGAGTCTAGCGCGTGATCCTCCAGACCGTTAACCTTCTATCCTTCTCTCTCCTCCATCAGTTCCTAGGCGCGTGGTATGAGATTGAACGTTACTTTGTGTCCTACGAGGAGTTGTTAGGACCTTGTTGGATTGCAAACTACCTTTTTGAGCCCGGCAGGGGATACTACACAAGTTTTGACTGGTAAGAATCAACCTGATCTTACCTGACCTTACCTGCCCTTATCTTACCTAACTTTACCATACCATACCATACTACTACTACTATTATTACTACTACTATTATTATTATTATTATTATTATTATTATTATTATTGTTATTATTATTATTATTATTATTATTATTATTATTGTTATTATTATCATTGTTATTATTATTATTATTATCATCATCGTTGTCTTTATTTTCAGGCTTGGCAATGTTGGGCAAATTCAGAATGGAATCACATTTGACAAGGAGGAACCAGCGAGAATTTCTTACCGTTTGCAGCAACCCAACCTTCCATGTACGTACGTGTGTGTGCGTGTGCGTGTGCGTGTGCGTTAGGAAGTTCATACATGCCTTATATCTGTAAATATTTGTAATTACTCCTCTACTATTACTACTACTACTACTTTTTTTTATATACTACATACTACAATTACTACTATTTTTACTTTCAGTCGTGCAAGGGAAGTATCAGATGCTATCGACTGACTACTACTACTACGCTCTATTTTGGGAGTGTGTGGACATCCCTTTAGGCTTGGGACACACTGGTACGTAAATAATAATAATAATAATAATAATAATATATATTTTATTTAGTCTTTTTTGTGTAATACAGAAAAGAAACACACACACACACACACACACACACACACACACACACACTTGCACATGTACTTATAAAACTACAGTACAATACATTTATATATTCATACGCATTGGTTTGAAAATAAATGATTGAATATTTTTATTGTTAGTTCAATCACATTTAATTAACAGTTTTGGTGAAGGAAACTGTCTTAGGTGAATCTAATTGCCTTTTGTTCTCTTTACTTCCCCTTTTTCCTTCCCTAAAGATCCTTCCTCTTCCTACCTTATTTCTTCTCCCCTTTCCCCTAATCATCTATCCTTGCCTTCCTTCCCCAGAGATCCTTTGGCTGGTGTCTAAGCTGCAGAGTCCTACACCTAAGACCTTACATAGAGCCAAGGATGTGGTGGTATCCTTAGGACTCGACGCCTCACTCCTACAGCGGCAAGACAGAAGGAAATGTTATACTTAATGTGAGGTTTGTGTGTGTGTGTGTGTGTGTGTGTGTGTGTGTGTGTGTGTGTGTGTGTAACTAACAGTATGATTTTCTCTCCCTCTCAATTCTAACTCAATCAATAAACTCCTTCCACTCCTAACACACATACACACACACACACACACACACACAGTCATTATGAATACCAAAACACATTAGAACAATTCTGATAACTTTATTTATATATACAATGAGTCCAGTTCTGTGCAAAAAGAAAAAAAAAATAGCTTGTGACAAATTTTTTTACCAATACCAAAAAAATAAATCTTGCGTTCAGTCGAGATTTATTTTGAGTTTTTGGCGGTAAGGAAAATAATTTGGTCTGCCTCTGGCCCCCTAAGGCAAGACAATGAGGTCGTTATGTACTTGTTGGTCTGTTCCCTTGCAGTACAATTATATATACACACACATTGGTGGAAGGGAGAAGGGAGGAAAGGATAGAAGGAAGGAAGGAAGGGATAGGAGAGATGAAATAAATATATACTCCTAACTCTCAACTTTGTGCTACTGTTGCCTCTTCACTTAACACTTAACACTTATTTGAGGTGAAGTGGAAGTGTGTACAAGTTTGTTAAAGATTCAACTTAAAACAAACTTGACTCAGAAATAGCCTATGTTTTTTTCTTCTCTTATCTTATCTTCAATCAGTATGGATTAAGAATGGTGGTAGGATAGAAATGTATAAAGTGACCAGTACAAAATATCCTTCATACTGTAATTCACTCTATACATTTTAATTCTAGAACCACACCCACATATGTACACAGGGAAGATATACACTAGAGAGCATTTGTACACAAGAGATGGAAATGTAATGTGAAGGATAGATTAAAAAGTCTATTTAAGAAGTGACAAAAATCTTTCCTCCTCCTCCTCCTCCTCCTCCTTCCCCTCAGTGCAAGACATCAATGTTAAGTATAGAGGCTCATAGTATTATTAAGTTACATTTGATTTTCTTCTCTTGACTCCCTAACTGAATGCCACATCAGGTCAGAACACTATTTTCAGGTTATTTCAGTGAAGACAATACATATTTTTTTGTTTAAACATATCTTGGTCAACAGAATATATGTTTAATTCATGTCAAGTGTCAGAATGATTTACATGTATAACCTCGGTAACTGTTGCATTATTTGACATACTGGTTCAAATGTGTTGGGAATTTGATGAGGCTTTCAGGTAGAAGTGAAATAATGTAGAATGAATGAAGTGTGAAAGTGAGAGAAAGAGAGAGAGAAAATTACCTGTCACAATGCACCTTAGAAGCACTTTTTATGCACAATGTTTTTTCATAGCCACCAAATTAACCTCTTTCTACCACCACCAGTAATAATAATAATAAGTGTCTTGGGCTTTTCTAGTGCTTGAGGTGCTGTCTAAAGGAGAAAAAATGGCTCCAAGAGTGCTCCAGTAACTGATTGTCAAGACTGTTCGAGTTAATTGATATCACACACGAGTTAGTCTGAGTAGCAGGTTATGTTTGAAGGTGTAACTCGGAGTGCCACAGATCCTTAGACAGCACCTCAAGTCCCAAGGCAAAGCAAGGCAAGGCAAGGCAAGGCAACCCAAGCTAGTATATCACCCTTGCTTGTCCCTCTCTCAGCTAGCTAGGAGTCAGTTTATACAGTGTAGTAACGTGACCTTCTGACCTGACCTGACTTAGGACTCTCTTACGAAAATCAACCCCAAAAAATGAGCTTTCCTTTCAATTTATTTATTCATTTATTTACAAAAAACCACCATGACAAAAGACAAAACAAAAATAGTGAGCATATTATTTGTCAATTAACACAAACGATTAAGACTAAATAGTTATCAATTTCTACTTAGTTTAGCTGCATCCCAGAGCTAAGTAAGGACTTGCTGGCAGTACTGTGTGTATGGGAGGGAGAGGGAGAGAGCTAGGGAGAGAGCAAGGGAGAGAAGCTGGGTGTGGTTTTGCTAGGGTAACAGAAGCACCTAGGAAAGTAGTGATAAAAGAGAGTAACTAGAGAACAAATAGAGAGGGAGAGGGAGAGGGAGAGGGAAGAGGATGAAAATATAGATACTAGAAATAAGAGAGATAGAAAAGGGGGATAAAGTACAAGGTCCAATCATCTATAGTTTCCACAGGAGTTTGACGGCATTGATGATCCCGACGTCGGTGTAGATGAAGTAGCAGAGACCTCCCAGTGTGGCGATGGAGAGGCTGTAGACGGCTACCACAGCAAGCTTGGCCAGGACCTTCCCTACCACTGACGGGCGGATGTAGTCTACCACGATTGCCTCCACACCCCTAGGGAAAGCAAGGCGGAATGAGTGGTGGTGGTGATGGTGATGGAGGAGAGAGAGAGAGAGAGAGAGAGAGAGAGAGAGAGAGAGAGAGAGAGAGAGAGAGAGAGAGAGAGAGAGAGAGAGAGAGAGAGAGAGAGAGAGAGAGAGAGAGAGAGAGAGAGAGAGAGAGAGAGAGATTCGATAGGGTGTCGATAGGCTGTGGTGTCTTGACTGTGGTGTTAACATCCTGTGGAAGACATCTTCCGCCATCCTCCGTGCGTGTGTGTGTGTGTGTGTGTGTGTGTGTGTCCCTACACATAACTCGGCCTAAAACCGCTTTGACCTGCTTTAAAATATGTAAAAATATGTATTAATCATTAAGAAAAATAAATAAATAAGAACTATATTACATTGTTTACTCAGTCTCTCTAACCCCCCCCCCACACACACACACACAAGACCCACCAATGAGAGTGCAGCGTCAGGGAGAGTGCCAGCAGGTATTCCAGTGCCGGTGTGGGCCAGACAAAGGCGGCCGGAATCACCCCAGTCAGAACCAGCGTCAGGATCTTCTCTGCCGTCCAGTGCATCACGTGATCATGGCCAGCTTGTTCAATCTCAGGGGCTACAGGCCGGGGGGGGGAGGTGGCCACGAGCTGCTGCGTCTGTGGGGGAGTACTGGGTGAGTGGGGGAGGCTGGGGATTGCTGGGGGAGTGAGAGGAAGAAGGTGGGTTGGTGATGAATGGTGTGTTGCTGCTCCTCCCTCCCTGACAGTACTTATGACAATGCTATCTATTCTAGCCACTCTATGTATGTTCAACCTAACTGTGAGGCATAACTGGGTGGCATACCTGATGGGGGGGAGGGGGGG
This sequence comes from Cancer borealis, assembly GCA_036785275.1. Taxonomy (NCBI): domain Eukaryota; kingdom Metazoa; phylum Arthropoda; class Malacostraca; order Decapoda; family Cancridae; genus Cancer; species Cancer borealis. The sequence goes on along the minus strand of JAXIVD010001480.1, from coordinate 71,921 downwards.
AGGGAGTGTGGGCTTACCTGGCGTGGGGGGAGGGTCTGGCTGGAGGCTGCAGGTAGGAGTGGTCTTGATGCCACCCTGTACAGACCATTCACTCGCAGGGATCCAAACCGAGACCCCAACGAACCTAAACAAATGTGCAGGTTAAGGTACACATACATATACACACACATACATATACATATACGTACATATACATACATTCACACACATACAGCTGTTCCCAGATAGATAGACGTGCCTAACTTTTGGGTAAAAAGCTTATATAATCGAACCAATCCGTACCTAACCAAACCTAACATAACTTGAAAGATGCTTTCCCAGGTAAATAATAAGGCACAGGCCGTAGGAATAGCGGATGACAACGCGGTACGACTAAGCACTTCGCTAATTATTTTATTACCTAAAGGTTAGGTTTCTTCACCTTGAGATTTTTTCTGATTGCCATATAAGGCCTATATTTGTTTATATACTATGTACTACTTCATATCATATCTACATACATATCATACGAGCAGTAGTTACAAAGACGGCAGTGCTTACAGGTACGGCAGCCGTACAAAAAAACAAACAAGGTAAAACATTAACCTTATCTGCATTATTTCCTGATTTATTGCTCATGTAGATTTACCAAACCTTATGCTACATTCTTCCTGTAATACCACCTCCCCTCTTACCCTCCCTCAAGACCTTCCCGCGTCAATAATAAAGATAATAATAATAATAGTCACCGAGTTTCTGCCTTGCCGAGATTGCGTCATTGCCGAGACAGGAAATAAACAACCTTAATACCGCCATTACCTTGCCCTTAACACCCCTTTATACCCATACAAAGGGAGATATACACTTCATCTTATGTATAATAGAAGCAAATGACTTACAATTTCTAGAGAGGCCGCGAAGAGCCACCAGCGCTGCCATCTTGGATCCTACTGCCATTATTCCATTACGAGGCTATAAAATGTTATTATTATTAAAATATTAGCTTCTATTATCATAAATGAAGTTTAGATTATAAAGAGGGTAAGGGCATGTAATAATGGCGGTATTTTATGTTTAAATTTGGTATTGAATTTAACATAAGTTACTTTGTATATAAACTAATAATAGAGTAAGAAGGGCCTACTTCTTATCATGTATAGATATATTATTACTTTCATTACTGGATATAGTATAAATCAACCTATATATAACTCTACATTAACTCAGTAGTAAGGTAAACATCAGTTGTCTTATATATAAACTCAAAATTAATAAATAGATAGATAGATAGATACCTTAACGATCTAACTACAACCACCACCATTACCATCATCAATACTACTCTTGTCATTCCATTATCTAGTTCCCCAAGAAGTAAACAGAATAAACACTAGGCCTATGATATTTCCGCATTGCTCATCTATAAATAAACACCAGAAATGTGTTTGCCAAAAAGCTCAACGTCATAGAACTACTTGGCTGAACATATTACACTAAAGTCTTTCTCTAATAATAGTAAATGAATAAATAAATACATATACTCAACCTGGATCCTCGTTTGATATGAATTACTACCTCACTTCCTGTTTCAATCTATTTATACAACCACTGCAAGCATTTACTCGCCATTAAGGAAATATCTGGATATATTTATCTTTCTCCATGATTTTACTTATATATATATACTTACAAATCTCCATATATTTGTATCCTATTTCCTTTTTTTCTATAGTACTCTAAAACCTCTATAATTTGACGTAATGTGGGGGAGGGCGAGGTTAAATGTCAAAACAGCACAAATTGTAGTGGTTGTACTTACCAAATGATGACTGATATTGAAGGCTTGAAATGCAGCACGTATTATTCTCTGAAACTCTCTCTCTCTCTCTCCACAATACAAAGACCATTATTTCATTTATCTTTTAATACAGGAAATAGATCAATAATTTCCTCCATCAGTCTACAGTGCATTAATTAATTCTTGTACATGATTGTAATAGTATAATATATAGTCTTGACAAACTATTATTATTATTATTATCATTATTATTATTATTATTTCTCCTCCCATCCACACAATTAATTAAGCAATGTTTCTCTCTATAGTATTGGTGAAAAAGATAATGGTAGTACAATATACAATACATAATATATATATATAAGGTGATTTTTTTTTTTAAATGTACAACGAAAAAGTTCATTACACCTTAGAACCTTTTTTCTCTCTGTGCTAATTAAGTCATTTACAAACCTGTCTTTTTATTCATATCATTATTATTATTATTATTATATATATATTTACACACATGTCTCAAGGGATAGATTAATAATATTTTTTTGTCTATTTCTTAGTAAATGTTAAAGTTAGAAAATGGTTTTTATATATATATATCTTTTACATCAACATCATCATCATTTTTTTGTTTCAATTAATTAATAAAAAGTGTGATGATATAGCATATTAATCATTTATTTTTAATTCAAATTAAGTTAAACAAAATATATGTGATGTAAGAATGCATGAGTTTAACACACACACATTATCCACACACACACACACACACACACATTATCCACACACACACACACACACAATAATACATACACAAGTCCTTCTATCTAAACATATACTGTATACTAAAATAAGAGCATGTATACAGTATAATAGTAGTATACATATATGATTTGTACGTCTGTATGCAAGTATATGTATATCAAATGTATACATGTCTACATGTGTGTGTGTGTGTGTGTGTGTGTTTACTTTGTATTAGGACTTAAAATATGGTGAAAAAACTATGAATGGTTAGTTATGAAAAGAAATAATAATGATAATAAATAAATAATAAATAATAAATAATGTTAGTAATTGAGCTTCTTTATCAATATTAAAAAAAATAAAAATAAAATTGTTTATCTATAAATTGTGAATAAATTGTGTCATGATGTATGTACAATGTAAGATAATTGAAAGAAACAAACACACACACACACACACACACATCTATATTTCTAATTATACCCCAAAAAATAACTATTCCTTGAGTATAACTATAATTTAGGTTGAATGAATAACTGAAACGACTCCATCAATGGTTTATTTGAGGAGAGTTATAAGTGCCGTAACCTCAAGTGCTGTATGGAATTCTTTCTTTGCCTTTGAGTCGTCTATGAATCAAAAAACTGACAAGAAATATGACCTCAAAATCGACAAAAATAATAACAATAATAATAATAATGATAATAATAGATGTCTCGATAAAAAAAAAACTTGATATTTCTGTGCGGTGAAAATGTTTTACTTGGATCTATAACTGTGATTTTTTTTTTTATATATATAGTTAGGAATGAGGTGTAAAATGTAACTATAGATTGTATGACTATCCCTCCGTACACACACACACATATAACGCACATACATACGCACACGCATACGTACACATACAATCACCATTATTTTACACATTAAGCTCAGTAACACATCATTATTTGAAGGCACGTCACCATCATTATCATCATCATCATTATCATTATTATCATTACACTGTACTTCATTGTGTATCTCGATCTTCCTAAACTTGCAAACTGAGTAGGTTACACACACACACACACACACACACACACACACACACACAAATTTCATCCCTTTTTTTTTTAGCATATAAATCTAAATCCTTAATTCAATACTAAACACTTCTATATATACACACATACAGGGTGTGTGTGTGTGTGTGTGTGTGTGTGTGTGTGAAAAAAACAACATATAATACTGAGGTGCTTAGGGTGTAAATACAATGAATATATATAAGAGTGTGTGATTAGCAGTGTGTTGTGTTATGTTATGTTATGTTATGTGATGTTGTGTTGTGTTGTGTTGTGTTGTGTTGTGTTATGTGATGTTATGTTATGTTGTGTTATGTGATGTTATGTTATGTTGTGTTATGTGATGTTGTGTTGTGTGATGTTATATGTTATGTGATGTTATATTATGTGATGTTATGTGATGTTGTGTTATGTTGTGTTATATGTGATGTTATGTGATGTGATGTTATGTGATGTTGAGGCAGTGATTGGAGGTAAATGATGATGTTCGATGTTTAATATACAAATGAGACGGTGATCAAAATAAATAATAATAATAATAATAATAATAATAATAATAATAATAATAATAATAATAATAATGTGTCTTATATATGTAAAAAGATTGATATTGGTAAATTTTTTCTTTGATATTAATACTATTTTTTTCATTTTATAGACCCAAATTATACCACCAAAAAAAAAAAAAAATTCAGGTATTGCAAAATATTCACACATACATACACACACACACACACACACACACACACACACATACATACACACACACACACAAACATAAACTTAATTAATTATAATCCTAATATATACACAACTAAATAATAGATTACAGGAGAGAGCACGAATCAAATCCTTTTCATTAATTAACGATCTATAACGAGTCATTAAAATTAAGATGAAAAGGTCATTAAGCACACTAATTAATTATGGAAGAAAAAAAAAAAAAAAAAAAAAAAAAAAAAAAAAAAAAAACCGCACACACACATACATACATACACACACACACACACCCTGGTCCCATACATACACATGGCTGCTTCTACTAGAGGTGACTTGTATGTACGTGTATGACTTCTTAATCTATATGGACAGATGCAGAGGTGTGGCACACAATAAATGCATTACTATACCTAGTCACTCTATTTTAATGGTGTTAGATTCTGTGTGTGTGTGTGTGTGTGTGTGTGTGTGTGTGTGTGTGTGTGTGTGTGTGTGTGTGTGTGTGTGTGTGTGTATGTGTGTGTGTGTGTGTTAAATATTAGGAACTCAAATGGGCCTAAGACTACTACTACTACTACTACTACTACTACTACTACTACTACTACTACTACTACTACTACTGCTACTCTAGTCTCAACAGTGCAGTGTGTGTGTATGTATGTGTGCATGTGTGTGTCAATTCTGCAACACCAATCAATACACCAACAGGAGGAGGAAGAGGAGGAGGAGGAGGAGGAGGAGGAGGAGGAGGAGGAGGAGGAGGAGGAGGAGGAGGAGAACTGCAAATAACCAGGAACTTTAAACCCAAAAATTACATACACAAAACACGATATTTTGACAAGAACCAAAAAAAAAATAATAATAATAAATAAATAAATAAAATCAAATAAAAATATATAGAATAGAAAATAATTATAACAACTTAATTAAACCTTATAATTATGTACACTCTCTCAATGACTCTTAGCTCCTCTGTGTGTGTGTGTGTGTGTGTGTGTGTGTGTGTGTGTGTGTGTGTGTGTGTGTGTGTGTGTGTGTGTGTATGTGTGTAGAGGGGTGCCAAGCATATGTATGTATGTATGTATTATTTCAACACAAAATAAACAAAATCAATTAAATAAAAAAAAATAATAATACAGTAATGTAAAAAAAAATAAATAAAAAATTTGTATATATGAAAAAAAAAAAAAAAAAAAAAAAAAAAAAAAACCTTTTGCCTCTCATAGTAGCAAGTTGTTAGTGTGGTGGTAGCTGTGGTGACTGTGGTGGTGGTAGTGGCTGTGGTGGTTTCTGTCACTCGTTCTCTGCGGTAGGGGTTCGGATTGGCCCGTGTTCCTCCTCCCACTCCCGCAGAACAGTGTCAAGATTATAACGTTTGCGGTACGACACAAAGAAGCTGCGGACATGATTTTCAGTCTTGTTGCCCACGATTTCAGCGATGGCTTTAAAGTCCTTCCCAAAATACCTGACCGCTGCGGAGGAAGGTAGTGTTAGAGATAGTAGAGATAGAGAGAGAGAGAGAGGTAGAGAGAGAGTGAGAGAGAGAGGAATTGAGAGAGTATATGGTTTCAGTACATATTTTTCTTAGTAGATAAGGTATATATCATGTATGTGTGTGTGTGTGTGTGTGTGTTTTGTTGTGTGTGTGAAACTGACTCTGAACTGTCCACATAAAAAAAAAAGAAGTTATGTATGGATATGTACGTATAGCTAAGTGTGCGCATGTCTAAGTATGTACGTATATATATATATATGTGTGTGCGCGTGTGTGTGTGTGTTCTTACCTTGTACAGCCAGTAGCAGTTCTTCATGTGACCACTTAGCCTTGGGAGGGCCGGTCTGGGGGGGAGGCCGGCAGGGGGTGATGCCATCCTCGGCTATCTTACTGCGTTGGCTGCTGATCTGGGCCTTGTTGATCTGAAGCTGAAGGGGGGGGAGGGGGGGGGGAGGGTCACATTAGGTTAGATTAAGTTCAGTTTTTTCTATATTCATTTATCTTTTTTTTTTTATAATTTTTTTTTGGGTGTGATTTAATTTTGGTTTCGGTTTTTTTTTTCCCAATCATTTTTGGTGTGATTTAATTTTGGTTTTTTGGTGTGTATATTGACTGACTGACCTGACGTTTGAGAGCAATGACCTCGTTTTCCATGTGTCTCAGGAGCTGCTGGCCGGGGGTGGGGGCGCCGGGGGGACCAGGCGGACCAGAGGATATCATAGCCATCAGATCCTAGGAGGAGGAGGAGGAGGAGGAGGAGGAAGAAGAGGAAGAAGAAGAGGAGATAGGAATGTATTAGGACGCATTCTACAATTCACATTTACAAATATATTACCTTGATCTTCACCCTTCCCTATCACCCTAATCTCACCCTTCCCTTCACCCTACACCCCTCCCACCCTTCACCCAGTCCTCCCTTCACCCTGTCCTCACCTCATGGTTAATATGCATGCCGCGGGGAGGTCTGCGCTTGTGTTTGATAAGCTGTTTGTCTCTCTTCATGGGCCCGACAGTTGGACGCAAGGACCCCATTTTTCTGTAAGACCCAAGTCTATTCACTTCAGAAGGTGACATGATTTACATACATACATACACATACACGCAGATTCATGTACGTACACAGAACACGCATGTACAGCAGTCTATTCACTTCAAAAGATCACATATATACTAAAATAAGGAATGCGACTAAAATAAAATAAAATAAATACACTTACTTCCAATGGTTGTAGCAGGTGAGACATTGTAAGCCTTTCGGAGACTCGTTAAGCATAGAGGCAGGTATGGTACAATTGGAACAAGTCTTAGATTCCTCTCCTCCCTTCCCCTCCTCATCCTCCTCCGACCTGTCCCCACTACTGTCCCCTACCACGCCCTCAGACAGCTGCTGCTTGGTGGGGAAGGAAGTAAGGGAAGGGGAAAAATGTGTGAGTACGTGGGGAAATTAGTGTAGGGAGGAGGAGTGCGTGGGTTGGGAAATTAGTAGGAGGAGGAAAAAAGTATGTGTTAATTTCTACTAGAGAGAAATATTTGTGTTATCTATAGTGAAAATATTTATAATCAGACAAATCTACGAAATAAAAATAATAAATAAACATGAGATTTAACCTGAATAACAATAAATAAATAAATAATAATAAATAATGATAATAATAAATAGATTACCTGTAGTTTTGCCGTGTGCTTGCGGGCGTGACGGTCAATTAGCGAGCTGCGTTGACGCGTTTTCTTCCACAGGTAATAATACTTAACGAGCTGAGCGATAGTTTTGTCCGGTAACTGCGGAAAAAAATGAAGAAAAAAAAAAACGGTAATTATGATAGGTTAAATTAGGTTAAAAAAACACACACATACACACGAACAAACATTACCATTTGGCGTATCCGATGGAAACTCTTGCCATGGAATTGAAACGCTTGCTCAAACAGGACCTTATCCTCGGTCGTCCACTCGTCAGGGAATGGGGTGAAGTTGGCAAGGTCAGCTGTGGCTTTTTCAAGGTCGTGTCGATGCCAGAATAACATACCGAGAGCCTGTTCAGCATTGTAACCATACTTGTCCTTAGCCAGCCAGATATATTGCTCAACTGTGGAGGAGGAGGAGGAGGAGGAGGAGGAGGAGGAGGAGAGAGAAGAGTTATGTTATGTTATGTAAGATTGTCAGTAATTCTATGGTTATACAATCTTTCTATAATGTATAATAGATTGTATGGAAATTACCTATATGCATTGTACAGTATTTGAGTCTTATGGAATTGTATTGTTATTTGAATGTATTTTGAATTACACAAAATCATGAGAGGAAATAAATAAAATATAAAACTAAAGTCAAAAATTGTATTGAAATCTGTGTTTAAATTCAGTTTTGATCTATTTTTTTCCATCTTTCTATGACGTCAAACCTTATTTTATTTTTCCTATATATATAAATGACATAATAATAATAATACAAACACACACATACATACATACATAATATTAGTTAGTAGTAGTATATATATAAACATTATTTCACACTTTCATGACAGTATATAGCAAGGAGTACAGAAAAGGTCGGGGTTTAAACCTACAATACTCACGGCTTTCTTCGTTCAGCTCAAACTTTGGGGCCCAGACTAGCAACGCTCTCTCAGGACACTGCTCTGGCCGCCGCTCTGAAGGGAGACACACCAACACACGCACACATCACACACCGACACACACGCACACACACACTAATAATACGCACACAAAATATAATAAAAAAAAACGTGACCTTTTTGATATGTTTAATTGTGTTTTTTTAATTTTAATTTTTATTTGTAACACTTTTTTTCCTAGAATGCAAGTTTTTTTTTCTTTCTAATTATATATATATTTTCTCGGGGCGATAATTACTATATCATTATCTTTTTATTAATAATTCTCTTTGATTTAGTACTAATGATAATAAGAGAGAAGAGAAAATATATAGCAAAATAAATCTGATATATCTTATTTTTATAATTTCATTCACAATAATTCTAGTTGATAATTCTTCCTTTTTTTCTTACCATTGGAGGGAAGAAGGGGTGGAATCTCAGCCTGATACGCCTTTCCCACACGCATACCACTGTCTGCTGATGATGGGAGAGAACACCTGTATCAGTTACGTATCAGGTACAGCCATAAACATACACACATTTTATATAGACTCTAAACACGTATACTAATAATTTAAGTTTTTCTGGGGATCAATAAATACATATATACGTAATTTATAAGGACACCAAACATATATACTGATGATTTAAGTCTATTAATATACGTATACGCATTTTATATTGACTCCTAACATCTATACTGATAATTTAACATATATTCAACTAACTTAATTGCAGGAAGAGAGGACAGTTAATAATAATAATAATAATAATAATAATAATAATAATAATAATAATAATAATACAACGATAGACAGATAAATAGGTAGATTTGTCTCACTGAACCTTAAAATTCAAGTATTATAGATAGATAGATAGATTACGTGAGGGATGGGGAGGCTAGGGGGAGGATGGGGTAGGCTGAGATAAGATGGGGAGGATGGGGAGGCTAGGGGGAGGATGGGGAAGGCTGGGGACGGCTGGGGAGGCTACGGGAGGATGTGGGAGGGCTGGGGGGTCTGGGGTACGCTGGGGTAAGATGTGGTACGCTAAGGGGGAATGGGGAAGGATGGGGAGGCTGGGGAAGGCTGGGGAGGCTGGGGAAGGGTAGGAGAGGATGGGGAAGATTAGATACACTGGGGAAGGATATGGAAGGCTACGTGAGGCTGGGGTAGGCTGGGGTAAGCTGGGGTATCAAAAATAAATCAATTGGTAGCACCTCGTCCATCCTTACACTGTGAAGAGACGTGTCCATTGGTAGGGTTAGACGCTTTTTTATCCTCCTTCCCCTCCCCGCTGTTCCTGTTGCTTGCTGTCACCATGTTAAGGAACTCCTCTCCCTGCCCTGGGGTGGTTAGGGAGGCAGGTAAAGGTGTATATAGGTGTTAAAAGGTGAGATGAAGGAGGGAGATGCACGAGAATGTCCTCTGCCTTCCCTCTATCTCCTCTCTGTTCTGTACGTAAACAAACGTGAGAGCGACTGGCGATGGACCGTACTTTCTGCCAAGATTATTGCAGATGATTGACTTTTTCTCTTTTTTTTATATAGTTGGAAGGGTTTTTTAAGGTTATGTAGTGGTTTCAATGGTAGTTTTATGTTTTTTTATGTATGTGTTCGGTTTTGTTAGTGTTATGTTGGTGTGTTTTGTTGATATAGAGAGGAATAATTAGGTAAGGCTGCTATGGTAGTGGGTTGATTTGCCTCATCCATATATCTGCCTTTTCTGAACTATTGGTAATGTATGTTTCACTTTATTATACTGATTATTGCTTAAAATATCAATAAATCACTCAGTTACCGTACAGTTAGGTGAAATACGACGGTTCTGTGAAAAAATAGGTAAGTACGGTAGTAATGGTAGCCTGCTATTGAAACAAACATATCACAGCATCACGGTGAAATACAGTAATCTATAACAACTATGAGTCTATATTATCACAAAATAAATCAAATAACTTAACTATCATAATGTAATAAGATGTAGCTCGTTAGAATGCCTTTCTTAGTTAAATAAGCCTCTTCTCTGAGCTGACTCCTGAGACGAGAGATCAGCTGAGTCTTGTCCAGAACTTCCCGCGATGTTTAAAAACTATCAATTCAACCTGGCCTATACAATTACATTGGGCCTATATTTTTTGTATTCTATTATATCCTTTGGTGGAATCAAGTTATGTGGAGATGGGTTTAGAAATGACTAATTCAACCTGGCCTATACAATAATACTAACTCACAATCCTCTCTCTCTCTCTCTCTCTCCAAAGGGAGAGAGAGAGAGAGAGAGAGAGAGAGAGAGAGAGAGAGAGAGAGAGAGAGAGAGAGAGAGAGAGAGAGAGAGAGAGAGAGAGAGAGAGAGAGAGAGAGAACTATAGACCCGTTTCCCTTCTAACAATTCTTGGTAAAATTCTTGAAGCCATCATTGCAGACAAGATATCGTCCTTTCTAGCTTCACATCTTCTGCTGAATAACAAACAATTTGGCTTCAGAACGAACAGATCAGCGGCAGACCTGTTACTCCAGCTTTCCACCACCTGGCACAAGTCCCTAGACCAAGGAAAGGACACTTTCGTCATTGCTCTGGACATAGCTGGAGCATTTGACAGGGTGTGGCATCACGGCCTCACCACCAAACTGAATAGCTTGGGTATCCGCGGTCATCTGCTCCTTCTGCTGCAAGACTACCTGCAGGGCAGATACCTCAGAGTGGTGGTAAATGGTCAAACATCGGACGAACATCCAATTTTTGCCAGTGTCCCCCAGGGTAGTGTTCTCGGCCCTCTCCTCTGGAATGCATTCTTCAATGACCTGCTACAGCTTATTCCAGAGGCGCATGCATTCGCCGACGACTGCACCCTGACATTCCCCTGTGACAGAAGTGACCACCGAGAAACCATCGCACACACCAATAATGTTCTACAAACCATAGCCGGGATAGAGACTTACCTCAGGTCATTCATTCCACACTACACAAGAATGTGGAACCACCTTGTCCAGCAGACTCTGATACACACCACCACCACAATGCAACACTTTAAATCAGCTGTAAATATGTGGATAAAACAACCAGTAAATGTAATATAATCCATGTAAGAAAAATTCCTAATTATATGTATATCGTATTCTTTATAATTTATAGTGTATGTCAAGTATATGCTAATGTATATGTCAAAGATAGTTCTCTGCTGCCCCGCTGAAGCTCCTGACAAATTCAATTGTACACCATATCATTAAATGTGTAAAAAATAAAAATTAATTAATTAAAAGAGAGAGAGAGAGAGAGAGAGAGAGAGAGAGAGAGAGAGAGAGAGAGAGAGAGCCAGCCAGCCAGCCTTCTTCTAAAAACGCCCCTGCCAGACGTAGCAAGCCAGCCAGCCAGCCTTCTTCTAAAAACGCCCCAGCCAGACGTAGCAAGCCAGCCAGCCAGCCTTCTTCTAAAAACGCCCCTGCCAGACGTAGCAAGCCAGCCAGCCAGCCTTCTTCTAAAAACGCCCCTGCCAGACGTAGCAAGCCAGCCATCTTCTAAAAACGCCCCAGCCAGACGTAGCAAGCCAGCCTTCTTCTAAAAACGCCCCAGCCAGACGTAGCAAGCCAGCCATCTTCTAAAAACGCTCCTGCCAGACGTAGCAAGCCAGCCAGCCAGCCTTCTTCTAAAAACGCCCCAGCCAGACGTAGCAAGCCAGCCATCTTCTAAAAACGCCCCAGCCAGACGTAGCAAGCCAGCCATCTTCTAAAAACGCCCCAGCCAGACGTAGCAAGCCAGCCATCTTCTAAAAACGCTCCTGCCAGACGTAGCAAGCCAGCCAGCCAGCCTTCTTCTAAAAACGCCCCTGCCAGACGTAGCAAGCCAGCCATCTTCTAAAAACGCTCCTGCCAGACGTAGCAAGCCAGCCAGCCAGCCTTCTTCTAAAAACGCCCCTGCCAGACGTAGCAAGCCAGCCATCTTCTAAAAACGCTCCTGCCAGACGTAGCAAGCCAGCCAGCCAGCCTTCTTCTAAAAACGCCCCTGCCAGACGTAGCAAGCCAGCCAGCCAGCCTTCTTCTAAAATAGTGGCTTTTCTTTCTTTAGTATCATAACATTTTAGATTCAATTGTGTTTTCTTGTCGTAAGAAGGTTTATACATAATTTTGAATTCATCAATGATCTCAACCTAACTCAATGCCCTATCCACTCAAGTTATTTTCGATCTTAATAAATATATATAAATAGATGAATAAATAACGTTAAATAAAAATCATGAATATAAAAATGTGAATTGACTGTGTTTATAGTATATTTTGCCTTTTTCAAACACCGTACATTAGAAACAACTGGTGATTCTCTCTCTCTCTCTCTCTCTCAAAAATATATAAAAATAAATAAATAAAAATAAAGATAATATAATTTTCACCCAAACTCAACATCTTATACTATCTTTGTCACTCAGAAAAAAAATAAAAAATTTAAGTAAATACACACAAAATACACCCTTACACACTCACTCACCTCTAACACACTCATTCACACCCTTATACCTCTCTAACACACTCACACACACCCTAACACACACCTCACATCCAGTCTCCAAGTGTAAGAAGCGAATCAATCTTGCAAGTATACACACACACACACACACACACACACAAGTAGAAAATCTCATTACAGTCAAACAAGCCTTAGTGCAATATTCCTTCCATTATAACAAGTATTGCTCTATATATAAAAAATCATGTATAGATAATTATATGTATTAATTTAATTTAATTTAACACCGGTTCAAAAAACACCCACCCACCACATCTATTTCTTACATAGTAACAACCTGTCTCCAAAATTGTGCTGCATAACGGCACACACACATACATACATACACACACATACATAAGGAAGGGAAGGGAACGGGAAGGGAAGGGAAGGACCACCCACACCCAAGACAGAGAATCAACGCACACACACTCGCATATATACATACATACATACACATAAGTCTTTGATATGGTACACACACTAACTCAACACCACATGTAACTAAAACGTACGTGTGTGTGTGTGTGTGTGTGCACGGCTACGCTAAAAAAGAATATATATAGAGAAATCAATCAATAAAATGAAAAATCAATCAATACAAATAAAGAACATCTCAATTTCATTTAATAATATTGATATAATGCACTCTTATAAATCTCTCTCTCTCTCTCTCTCTCTCTCTCTCTCTCTCTCTCTCTCTCTCTCTCTCTCTCTCTCTCTCTCTCTCTCTCTCACACATATGCAGTTTCACATTAAATAAACATGTACAAAATTTTTTTTTCATATATGTATAATATTCAACAGACAACTTGGCGACTAAACTACAAATATATTTTCACAAGTACGTAAAGAGGAAATTAAAATCGGAAAAAAATATCAGATGCATAACAACAACAATAATAACAATAATAATAATAATAATAATAATAATAATAATAGACTCAAACCTCAACACTTTTTGAAATTTTGAAACTGTTTATTTGAGCTTTGAAACTGTTCTTCAATAAATTCATAGACCAAAATTCTTCCTACAATGCTTCCTCTAATTTAGTGTGAAATTGATCAACATTACAGGCAGCAAAATTTGAATCATTAACCTTATGGTGATTTAAGTCATATTTTCGCCCTTGTTTCTACATAAATACATATGATTATACATCCTACAATACAGAAAAAATATAGAAAAACATAAACATTATCATTATCCATAAAAAAATCAATTGAAATGACCATCTGACTGTACCTGGTGATTGGTCTCTGTCAAAAAATTGGAATATTATAAAATTGGAGTGAGCAAGTGTATGTATATCTTTGGAGTTCAATTTTGTATCTACACACACACACACACACACACACACACACACACACACACACACACACACATACACACACACACACACACACACACACACACACACTAAAACTACAAAATTAAGATCATTAATACTGATTTAATTACAACTTGTCAAACTTTGCTTCAAGAGAATATTTTTAAAGCACCACCACCATCACCATCACCACCATAGTTAAGAAAGATGAAATAAATGCATTACATCTACAACCTCAAATCACTACCACAATCATCACTCATGTGCTGCTCTGTGTGTGTGTGTGTGTGTGTGTGTGTGTGTATGTGTGTGTGCTGGTGCTAACACTCTTGTTTTATCTATATGATTCAACCTTTGTGCAAGAAAATACATATCATTAATTTCAATATCACACAAACACTTCTATGTACGTATATGTATGTATGTATGTACGTACGTTAATACTGCAAATAAATAATGTATAAACAATCATCAAACACACACACACACACATGACTGTACCAAAACTGTCTAATACATACATACATACATAAACATCAAAACCAACACACACACACACACACACACGCACACTAACCTTAAATCACCCCAACAAACCGTACCAAACCTTACCTCACATCCACACTCTATCTATAATACGCACACAAGCTTAAACATACCCAGGTACACACACAAACACACACACACAGATTGATAAGTAGCCATGAAACATCCCAACACACACACACATTCGGTCCCTAAAACAGACATAAATTGAACCCTACATAATGTCTCAAATATACAGGAATGTGAGAGGAGCCTTCTAATCAAGCCCTTTCCTGTAGAATTAATCCATTTTGATGTTACGATAGATGTATTTAACAAAGGAGAGAGAGGCGAGGAAGGAGACAGTACCAAGGGTTAGGAAGAAGACGTAACAGGTTAGCACTGCCCACCCTATAAATTCAATGGTTTGCAGGCCGCCAGACATGTTAGAACGCTTCAGGTAGTAAAAGATGCAGTACAAGAGAACGAATCCACCCGTTGATCTGTAAGGAGAAGGAATTGGATACTGGTTTTGATTCATTCTCATAATATAATCTATTGTTCCTATGATTTATAGTTTAATCATGAATGTATCTTCACTTGTTTGATATATCTTTAGTCATTACTTCATGCCCTTGTACAACCATCCAACCTAACTTAACCTAACCTAACCTCCCTTACCCGGCACTGAAGATGGACCTCCACCACCACCGGTAATCCTCAGCAGACAGCTGGAAGTAGGTGAGTGCGATGGAGACACAGGCGGTCACACTCAGGAGGATGACGAACACCACACCAAGAATGCCGTAGAGAGTGTACTGTTCCCGTCCCCAGAGTGTGGAGAATATGTAGTACATCTCAACGCTAATGGCACTGTAAGGGAAGGGAAGGGAAGGGAAGGTTAGGTTAGGTAAGGAAAGGTTAGGTTAAGTTAGATTAGGTTATAGTGAACACAATCTAGAAATCACACTAGGCCTCATTGAATCCTACAGTCGGCACCTCTATCTGTAACACAATAAATAATTAACTAATGAATTTAAGTACAATGCTCTCTCCAATTTCCTATCTCACAAAATTAGAGGGAGCAGTGTACAATCCCCCCCCCCCCGAGTACCCACCTGAAGGGAAGGAAGCCCCCCACCGCAAAGTGAGCCCAGTGTGAGCGATACCAAGGCACCGCAGGGATCTCTCGGGCGATGTTTTTGGTGCGGCACGGAAAGTTGAATTCTATGTGTGAGTTCTTGCCCAAAATGCCTCCGAACACAGTCAAAGGGTAGCCAACTGTGGGGATGGGAAGGGAAGGTTAGGTTAGTTGTTTTTTTTATGTGTGTGTGTGTGTGTGTGTGTGTGTGTGTGTGTGTGTGTGTGTGTGTGAGATTTATAGTATGTTAGATGGCTGTTTCTGTGGTGATATTGTAAGGTAAGGTAAGGTAAGGTAAGGTAAGATTAAAATTAGTCAAGATTAAATTAAATTAGGTTAGGTTAGATATCCAGTAATCCTAACCTAACCTAACCTAACACTACCCCAACATACTGCATAGCCAGACAGCAAAGAGCAGCACAATGGTAGTGAAGGGCAGGGCTTGGGTGGACTTGTACGCCCACGCCACAGAGTTCTGCACACTCCAGATCAGGAAGAATGGACCTGTGAAGGGGGGGAAGGGGGGAGCTGTGTTAAAATTGTGCAAGGGAAATGGTGTTAGAATCTATTATTTTTATTTTTTATTTATTTATTTTTTTTATACTGCTTTGGTTAGGAATGTTACAAGTTAATATCACAACATAGGGAAGTAGTAACACATATATACTACTACTACTACTACTACTATAATTACAAATGCTATAACTGACACATACTATACACACACATATATATAAAAAAAAAAAGTATTTGCATATATACAATAGATAATACAACACACCTGCAAATAGAATAGTCGTGAGGTTAACATTTGAGATCCATTTGCTCCCTCCCATCATTCTATAGTAAGAAGATGACACGTAGCCAGCGATGACAGATGCCAGTGCGTACAAGAATATCGCGGCACTGTTCATTGAGCCATGGCGGTGAACATTGAACATACCCATCAGTGCCATGCCAATGATGCCCACTGCCACTGCAAGGAACTGGCACCCAACCCCTGGACGAAGGTTTAAATGAGGTTAGGTTAGGTTAGGTTTGAGGTGTCTCTATATATATATATATATATGAACGTACACTCCTACCTGGTTTATAGATTAATAATTATGCTGTAAAATGAAACATGAAATTTGTCGTAAACTAGAAATTAGAAGGAGGCTTTCGATACTAAACTTAACTTACCTTAACCTAATCTAAACTTAACTTAACCTAACTTATCCTACCCTAACCTAATCTAAACTTAACATAACCTAACTAAACTTACCCTAACCTAATCTAAACTTAACTTAACCTAACCTAACTTATCCTAACTTAATCCAAACCTAATCTAGCCTTACCGAGGATTGCGGAGAAGAGTGATTTCTGTTTAGGGAATCGGAACACATCAGTATGTATAATCTTCCATCCGTACTCGTCGCTGTCCACGTCCTCGCGTCCTTCCTCACTGATGTTGTAACGAGCGAAGTCATTCCTCAGCACTCGGGTCTGAGGTGGGGGAGGGGGGGAGAAATAAATAAATGAATAAATAAATTAATAAATGAATGAATAAATAAATGAATAAATAAATAAAATAAGTGTGATGGGGAAAAAAATAGTGAGTAATAAGGAAAAAATAGAGAAAAAAAAAAAATAAATAAAACACACATACACACGCATACGTATACAAACACGTACACAGACAGACACATAGTATACATATATATATATATATATACCTACATCAACTACATACATACACATCAAACCCTAAAAATTACCATTAAAAAAAAAAAAAAAAAATAGTCACACCAAAACAAAAAAACAGAAAAAAGTCAAATAAATAGAAAACACACACACACACACACACATACACACGCACACGCACACACACACACACACACACACACACACACACACACACATACACACACACACACACAACTCACCAGTATAATAACCACAAATCCCATAAGTAGGAACACCAGAACCATAGAGTTGATGATAGACAGCCAGTGGATCTCCAGACTACGAGGGAAGAAATTACTGTCCTGGATCACTCTGCCTCGGTTGGAATAGCTGATCCTGGGGGGGCGAGGAGGAGGAGGAGGAGGAGGAGGAGGAGGAGGAGGAGGAGGAGGAGGAGGAGGAGGAAGAATTTTAGAGAAGGATATATTAGTAAAATGTTTTTGAATATCGTAGGAATGAAATGAATACATAAAAATATATAAATAAAATAATCATGAATAGAATGAATGAATGAATAATTATTTAATTCACTATTATTATCATTATTATTATTATTTTCCCTTCACTGCTAATTTAATGGGAGACTAACTATCATTATCATCACCATCATCATTATTATTATATTCAATGGGAGACTAACTTACTATCACCATCATTATCATCATCATCATTATTATTTTCAAAGGTTGACTTACTTAGTGTTAATCCAAGTGACTGAGTAGGTAATCTTAACGGTGATGGGCGGATCTACATCATCGAGGCTGACTGGACCGTGTTCCTTGGTGGCATTGATGTAGATGATCTGGAGGAGGAGGAGGAGGAGGAGGAGGAGGAGGAGGAGGAGGAGGAGGAGGAGGAGGAGGAGGTGGTAGTAAAAAAGAAAGAATTATTATATTATATTATCCTGACTTAATAGATAATGTTTTTATCATCATTACAAACAAAAAACATCAAAATACTTCAATTAATTACATCCATCCATCTCCTTACTAATAAATTTCACCCAAACACACACACACACACAACACACTAAAACACCCACCTACACACACACACACACACCCACCTTATCTTCATTATACAGTATATTAAAATGCTGATGGGTCCACAGGAATACTTTATGAGTGTGCGGCACAAAGCCAGACTCCTCCAGGTGACCCACGAAATCCCTGACAGGTATATCGTCCACCACAAACTCATAGTAATAATTCTCTTCTATTGCTTCTCGTAAATACTGAACCTCTTCCTCGGATAGTCGTAGGTCGCAGAGTTTCCGATCCTCTATGTTCTCTATAGAAGGGAGAGAAGAGGTGTTAGTGTATGTATGTATGTATGTATGTATGTATGTATGTGTGTGTGTGTGTGAGAAGAGGAGAGGTATGTATGTATGTATAGACAAATATATAAATAGAAAGCCACATGACCAGATTAATTAATTGACAAAGCCAGATCATTACATACACACCCATACGTACATAAATACATACACATATAATAGAGCTACACATCTTATGAACGTTAAATTTATGAGTCCTAACCTAACCTAACACATACAGATATATTATAACTAGTACAAATCTTTCGCATGTTAAATTTACTCGAGTCCTAACCTAACCTAACTTAACCTTACCTTTGAATTTGATGACATAGTTAGACTTAGCCATGCGGTCCCCATCTAACACCTCCCCAAGCGATAGGGATTTGTGTTCAATCTGTGAGGAGGAGACGCAAGTATTAGGCAATGCATTAAAAGATATGTACATATTCATATATATATACACACATATACTTAATCTATACACTTTTAAAATACAGTAACGTAAAAAAAAAACAAGGTAAGTTATATACATTTCAACTTCCAATACACACACACACACACACACAATAAAAAAAATAAAATAAAGACCCCAGTGCCACGTGCCTGTTAGGAGTGCCACAGAACACTTACAATGGATGGGCGGCACACAGGCAGCTGGTAGTAGTGGTAGGTCTCATGGGGGTTGAAATAAGGCCCCACCTTGTTCACGTAGAGGACCACCTGTTTTGGGGAGGAGGAGGAGGGGGGGCGGGGGGGTGAGTGACATGTTGAGGGAGGAGGGAGGAGGGGGAGAAGGACGGGGAAAGAAAGATGTATTAATGGGGAGGAGATTGAAGTGAGAAACATATTTGGGGAGGAGGGAGGGAGAGCGTAGGAGATATGTTGGGGAGACGGAAGGAGGAGGAGGAGGAGGAAGAAGGGGAATGAGAACGTATTGAGGGGGAGGAGGAGGGGGGGTGAGATATGTTGAGGGGGAGGAGGAGGAGGAGGAGGAGGAGAGGGTAAGAGAGATGTTTTAGAGGTAGATAAGATAGATACACAGTCAGAAAAAACAACTCGAAAAAATAAATAACCTACGTCAATTATTATCATTATAGATGGAAGTGGAATCAATTAATATAACAGGTACACTTTTAAACAACAACAACAACATATAAACAAACTAAAATAAACGAAAGCATATCCACACACAACAGAAAAGAAAACAGGGGTGAAGGGGTGTGTGGTACGGATGACATACCACCCTGCCACACCCCTACCACAATAGCAGGTGTGTAGAGGAGCCACACACCCCTAACACACACCTCTACACACTTGCAAACAATAACAAACGAATAAACAAACAAAACAGATGTAACCACGTATCAAAATCTAACCTTCCCCCTAGACAAGAAAAATAGACCTATATTAATCTCATATTTCTACATGTTCCCGGGTATTTAGAGATTTCTTAGGCCTACTGTAGCACCACCAAGCTTAGGCCTACTTACCCTGTCATTTGCTTTGTAGGACAAGGCCTGGATGCAGCACAAGAGGGGAAAAAGTAAGGGAATGTGCTCCAGTGTTTTCATTTTGCTTCGTGGCAAAACATTAAGGTGGTGGGAAAGTATAGATGACATGATGGTGGTGGGGGAGAGGGTGGGGGTTACAGATTCTATTTATGCTGTTGTGTTTATTGTATTTGGTGTTTGATTATGTATTATTTTGTGCTTTTTATGTTTGGTTATTTGTATGTTGCCTTATCACACCACCACCTACGACACAACACCAACACAAACTCAGCTGCTGCCTCCTCGGTGGGCGGCACGGCTCACTTCTCCTTGGGTTCGTGCATGTAGTACATAATTGTTGTAAGAAATTCCCTCACCACCACCACCACCACCACCATCACCATCACCATCACCATAATGCTGAATAAATAGTATGATGATGGTGATAATAATGAATGTGAGGTGATGGTAACGGGATTAATCAAAATATTTCCTGTATCTTATTTTTTTCTATATATATTTTTTATATATTTTCTATTATAGTTATATTGAAAATAAGTTCATATTCGTGTTCAGCATGACTTAAAGCATCATTGTAAAAAAAATCATGAGATTCGGAGGTGTTGAGTTTTCGCGGTGCTCAACACGAGTAATTTTCTGGCTGGACAACATGATATATTAACTGCGGTGACATATCTATTACCAAACCAGACCAAACACCACACACACAGAGCCAGAGAGATGACTGATGCTGATAACGTCACGGCTAACCGCTCAGGCCTTCTCTTTAGGTAACCTTGCCTCTGCCTAACTATCACGCCCTCGACCATCAGACAGGCCGTGGTGCCGCCTCAGGAGACCCTCCTTGTCACGCGTCGCCACGCTGTCCTCCCGCACTGTTGTGTAGTGTGTGTAGCATTAAATCACATGGATAATGTTCGCATAAACACTTAAGATTAATGTTTTGTAGTATATAGGCAAGGTACATTTAAATTGATCACGCGAGGGATGTTAGAATGTGAGTCTGACAAACTGAGTTCTACATCAAAACAGCAACGACCACAGGCATTTCGAAATTAATAACCGGCTTAATTACCTGCCACGTACCAATTGACCTGTCAACTTACCTGTACTGTTGTAAGTAAACAAAGGAAACGAAACATTGCACTGTAGCTACGCGTCTTTTAACGTGTTGAACTTGTACTGGGAATAAGGTTTTTATAAGATATCAAAGATTAGACGTAGTTCAAGGTCACGATATCAGTTGTAATTCTGTTCTGGAAGGGAAGAGAGAAGTTATGTTATTCACAGTACGAGTTGTAATTTTTTTTCTGGAAGTGAAAAATAAAGGTCTTAATAAATATGAGAGCATTTATTGTAACAGTTGTGCCGATATGTACATTATAATACAACAAGTGTAATGCGTATTGTACAAGTAACATTATGAGAGAGAGAGAGAGAGAGAGAGAGAGAGA
>JAXIVD010001480.1:45000-47500 GCA_036785275.1 Cancer borealis | reverse complement strand
TAAGAGAAATAATAACAAAAAATGACGTTTTTATTATCATTATTATTATTATTATTGATATTTTTCTCTCGTTTCCTTTGTTACAAGATTACATGGATGGGAAACAAATACAAATATATAAAATAATGATAATGAGAATAAAAAATATCCAGTAAATAATGACATGATTGTAGAAAAAGAATAAAAAAGAGGAAGAGGAGATGATGAAGAAGAAAAAAAATATATAGTATAAATACCAGTAACAATTTTTTCTATACAATGAAAAATCGCAAATTAAAAAAAAAAAAAGTGAAGAAAAAAATGAAAAAGATGATGATGATGATGAGAAAGATGAAGAACAGTAAATCTTTTTTTTATACAATATACAGAGATATATACTATAGACGTATTTCCCGTGACTTTATAAATACATATGGATAGATAGATAGATAGATAGATAGAGAAAGAGAGAGAGAGAGAGAGAGAGAGAGAGAGAGAGAGAGAGAGAGAGAGAGAGAGAGAGAGAGAGAGAGAGAGAGAGATAACTACATATTCATCTTAAAAGTTTATAAGATGCTAATCACGATTCATCTCTACCTTGTGAAAAGATGCTGACCCATAGATCACAGGCAAACAGGTATGTGTGTGTGTGTGTGTGTGTGTGTGTGTGTGTGTGTGTGTGTGTGTGTGTGTGTGTGTGTGTGTGTGTGTGTGTGGCAGCCCTCAGAAGGCCAGCCAATCATACAGACAATATACATACATACATGATTTTAATTATAGGGTAAGACAGATTCTATACTTATTTTAAAGATTTTTTTTGAGAATTGTAAGAAAAAAACGAATAAAAAAGTATTCATGAAGACGTTGTTTTATTATTATTATTATTATTATTATTATTATTATTATTATTATTATCATTATTATTATTATTATTATCAATATTTATTTTTTCCTCTCTCAATAATCCTAAACTTTTTATTTTTATATTAATTAGTCTACTTATAGGATATTAATTAGGAGAAAAAGGAGAGTAAAGATGAAGGGGGTGAACTTTTAGCAGTAATATAACAAATCATTTCAAACTTTTTCATTATACTTCACTTATTTTCATTCATTTGGACGATAATTATCATATCAACAAGAAGGGAAAGTGGATTAAAGGGAAGTGTTTTTTTTTTACTTTTTTTTGGGAATATATAGATTTTTTTTTGGGGTGTAATCATTCTGACGCAGAGCTCAAATTCCGACGAGTTAATGAGAGGTGTATCAATATCACTAATGAGGAGGCAACACCTGTAATTCCACACACCTGTACACACCACAAACAAACAAACAAACGTTACGTACATGTATAGCAAAACGTTCTCTGCAAAAACGTTCCTAATGCTAGTCGTGTCGTGTCCTGCAAACGTTCATCAGACCACGTGACTGTATTGCAAATGTAAACAAATGCACCACGTGGCTGTATTGCAAATATAAACAAACAGACCACGTGACTGTATTGCAAATGTAAAACAAATGCACCACATGGCTGTACAGTAAACATTCTCTTACCTACAAACGTTTTCCTGCCTGCAAACGTTACCAATGCTAAGAGGGTGAAGAGGGAAACGTTGCACCTTGCCATCAGCCCACCGAGTCACTGTACTGTAGAGATAAACGTAGATAACCAGCCTTTTCTTTCTTGCTTTTTTTCAGTAGTATTATAATTCTTTAGAAAAAACACTAGAATTGGGAACACTACGGGACATATACACGTCATTGACACGAAGGCGTTAATGCTATATTGTGTAGAAGGCTGTAGGGTGGTAAGGGGGGGAGGGGGGAAGGGAAGGGAAGGGAAAGGGGAAAGGGGAAAGGGGAAAAAGGTAATAAGGGAAAGGGGGGAAAAAGGGAAGGTAATGTATATATATATTTATGTATTAATCGGTGACGAACGTATTATTATTATTATTATTATTTAATCTGTATGTATATAATATTTATACCTTATATATTGTTATTATTTTTTTTTTACACATTTACAAGCAGCTTACAAATGTGTTTGGTCCGTTGTTGTAAAGAGGTGTATCCTAGTGAGTGGGGGGAGGGAGGAGGAGGAGGAGGAGGAGAGGAGTTCAGTCTTGTAAGTGGTCCCGCGATGTAGCTTTGGACAGAGAAAATAACTTAACTAGAGAATGTTGTCAGTAGTAGCACCGAACAGTTAGTTATGGCCGTGTGTGTGTGTGTGTGTGTGTGTGTGTGTGTGTGTGTGTGTGTGTGTGTGTGTGTGTGTACGTAATGTTACTCTTGGTTAGGCTTAAGTTGTGCAGCGGAGAAACGCGGGAACAAACGGCATCACTGAAGGGAAGGAGGAGGAGGAGGAGGAGAAGGGAGAGGAGGAGGAGGATGAGGGATACACCAGTCTTTGGTAGTTTAGGCGTCACACACAGAGTAAGGTGACGCCAGTGGGGTGACATCACGTTGAGGGGGGTGAGGGGGGTGAGGAGGGATGTGGAGGGGTGTGGAGGGGGTGCCCTGA
>JAXIVD010001480.1:30000-37500 GCA_036785275.1 Cancer borealis | reverse complement strand
ATTTCAAAATGTATAATAATAATAAAAAAAATTCAAAATTTCTCAAGTGAAGAAAATGAATGAGGAGAGAAAGAGAAAGAGAAAGAGAGAGAGAGAGAGAGAGAGAGAGAGAGAGAGAGAGAGAGAGAGAGAGAGAGAGAGAGAGAGAGAGAGAGAGATCATTACCCAATAAACAAAAGGGCATCAAGGCTATAAGGAAAGCAAGATATTCATAAACAAAAGCGATTCAAGAAGCGCAAGAAGACGAAGGAGAAGACAAAATCAAAACAAAAGAGGATAAAGAAAAAAGAAAAGAAAGAAAAAAAGAGATAGAAGAAGAAAATAAAATAAAAAAAGAAGGAAAGAAAACAGAAAAAAAGAGAAAGAAAGAAAAATACCAGATACAAAAAAGAGGAAAAAAAAGGAATACAATAAAATAAAGAGAAGAAAGAAGAAAAAAAAACAAAAAAAAAAGAAGGAAAAAAAAACAGAAAAACAAAAACTAAATAGAAAGAACTATAAAAAAAAAAAAAAAAAAAAAAAAAAAAAAAAAAGGAAAATAAAATAAAAAATAAAAAAGAATTTGATATAAGTTGAAAGAAAAATAAGGAGAGAAAATTTAGAAGCAAGATCAGATGAGGTTTTTCAAGGTCATTATTGCAAGCATGAAGTATTGTTTGCTGGAGTGGAATTAAGAGGCTGAGACAAGCAAGGGGATTCGAAGGCAGGTCTTCAGGTAACATAGAACACTCACAAGCCAGAGAACCAAGGAAAGCCGCGCTGCCAACCACATACAGGGAGTAACAATGGTAATAATAATAATAATAATGATAATAATAATAATAATGATAATAATGATAATAATAATGATAATAATGATAATAATGATAATAGAAATAATAATATAATAAAATAAAATGTATAAAATAAGTTACACCAAACACTGAAAAAATAAATTAATTGTACCTTCAACACACCTTTATGGTTTTTAATTATAAGAAATATTAAGCAAAATAAAAGTAATGACATTTTTTTTTTATAATACTAGAAATTCTGAGTGAAATAAAAAAAATAAAATAAAACATTCACTAAAAACAACAAACAAATTTAAAACCAAATAATTTTACGAATTTTTTTAAAATTTCTATTTTGATATTTATTTATTTATTTATTTTCTTATTTAATTAACTGAAAATATCCCGTAAGGCATCCAATTTCCATGTGTGTGTGTGTGTGTGTGTGTGTGTGTGTGTGTGTGTGTGTGTGTGTGTGTGTGTGTGTGTGTGTGTGTGTGTGTACATTTATGCATGTATTGTCTTAATTATAGAGTCCACACACACACACACACACACACACACACACACACATACACACACACACGCACGCACGCACGCACGCACACACACACACACACACACACACACACACACACACACACACACGCACACACACACACACACACACACACACACACACACACACACACACAAGGAAAAATAGTATTATTCCTTAATAATAATAATAATAATAATAATAATAATAATAATAATAATAATAATGATAATGATAATAATAATAATAATAATTGTAATAGTAATAATAATAATAATGAGGAAAATAATAATAAAAATAACAATTATAACAATAAGTTATTGCTATATTTTGTAATATGTTCTGAAATTTGTTAATACCATCTAAATTACGATTTTTGAGGAGGAGGAGGAGGAGGAGGAGGAGGAGGAGGAGGAGGAGGAGGAGGAGGAGGAGGAGGAGCAGGAGGAAGAGGAGGAGGAGGAGAATAAGGAAAAGTTAAATTTGCTTAAACCACCAATAATACCAATCAATAATAATAAAAAAAAAAAAAACTCCAAACACACTTATAATTTAGGCAAGATAAGGTAGTTTTTGTGAATCCGGATTAAGTACGACTTTGTTTACTTTTACGAGGGTGTGGAGGGAGAGGGGAAATATATGTAGCTTAAATATCACGATTAATTTTTTTATATATATGTTTTTAATTTGTTTGTTTTTTTCCCTAAGAGAACGATATTGGCATTTATATTTTTTGATTATTATTATTATTTTTACATGGTGGTTTAGTAATGAATGTTCATACACACATATACACACATCACACATCACACACGCACACACACACACACACACACACACACACACACACACACACACACACACACACACACACAGACAATTTAAAAGTATTGTACAACTAATTCTCAGACATGTATATGCATCAAATAATGTGCCACTACAAATAATCTATGTATGT
This sequence comes from Cancer borealis, assembly GCA_036785275.1. Classification (NCBI taxonomy): domain Eukaryota; kingdom Metazoa; phylum Arthropoda; class Malacostraca; order Decapoda; family Cancridae; genus Cancer; species Cancer borealis. Next base: position 35,231 of record JAXIVD010001480.1, on the reverse strand, counting down.
ATATATGTATGTATGCACCAAGTCTTCAATATACACTATATATACTTCAAAACATACATATGCTTGTCCCCTAAAAAGTCTATACAAATACTATACAGTTTTAGAAGATTATTAATGGTGATAGGAGTGTGAAGTGTTAGGAGTGAGGTGTTAGGAGTGTAATTATCAACAGGTGCTAAAGTGAACAGGTGTGATGGGATGATGTATTACAGGTGAGGTCAGGTGTGATAATACTCAAGTTACCTGTCTCTTAGTTACTCTATCTCTAATTGTTCAGGTTGTCGAGTTAATGAGTATAAGATGTAGTGATTATAGTCGATGTCAGGGAGAGTACAGGTTAGGTTAGGTTTGTAGTCACAGGTGTCAAGAAATTACAGGTAGCTACAGTCAGGTGTCCTACAAAACATGTGTTACTACTACTCAAGTGTGAGAGTGTGGTAGTAACAGGTATGGTCGTAACAGGTGTGGTGAGGTGAGTGCTGTGGATCTGACCTTCTTAAAGACTCTCCGGCAGTTGACACACGCATCTCACAGAACCTTCACCCACAGAACAGGAGAGGAGGGAAGAAAAATAAGGATGATGCAAACAGGAGAGATAGATAACTAGATAAGTAAACAGATAGATAGATATAGATAGATAATGGTGATACAAACATCTAGTGAGATAGATAACTAGATAGATAAACAGATGGATAAATAGATAGATAAATATAGATAAATAGATAGAAATATAGACAGTTACAAGACGTCAGGTATAATTAAGAAAATAGTAAAAGAAGACCAGGTACAGTACAGGAAGTTTTTTTATATATATTATTTTTTGTATTTATGTATTGTTTGTCCTAAGTCAGTTATGTTTTACTTGGCATCACATGTGTAAGTCATTGTTTAAGTCAGAAGAGTGACTTAAGGAAGGAATGGAAAGGGTTAGTGACTGTTCTGGTAATACTGGTGGTGGTGGTGATGGTGGTGGTGGTCTGAGGTTATTTTGGGTTTGAAAATAGAGAACATTTTTAAAGTGTATTCAAGGATTACTATAAATATTGTCCTTGTAATGTACTTTTTCTGTTGTTTTTGTGTATGTGTTTACCTTTCCTATGACGATATGTATGTATGTATGTATGTATGTATGTATGGGTGGGTGTATGTATGTATGTATGTTACCTGCAAGCAAAATTAAAAGCCATACATATATAATTCCTGTTTCATGTATGCATAAAAAAAAGAACGATTGTGTTTCTTCAAGTGTTCTATAAAAAAAAATCTAGAAAAAATATGCAGTAATTGGAATGATAAAATTTGTGAAAGAAAAAAATACCATTCACAATTAATGATTTGTCTTTCTATGTGTTAGAACGTCCTTTTATCTTTTTAGTAGAGAGACAAAATAGTAAAAAAAATATGATAGATTAATAAGTCTTAAAAAATAATTAATTAACGAACAAAATAGCCAGACACACACACACATACACACACATACACATACACACACACACACACACACACACACACACACACACACACACACACACACACACACACACACACACACACACACACATACACATATCCCACCACTACTAATAAGAGAGAGAAAGAAGACAAAACAGGAAGGAAATTCAAGGGAAAATTAAGAGAAGAGGGACGCAACAAGATGGTTCCAGATGCACGATAGATAACCCTCCACCGTCACCACCACGACACCACCACGACACCACCACGACATCACCACGACATCACCACGACATCACCACGACATCACCTCCTCAGCTCACCAAACATACCTGTGTCTCATCTAGGTAGCGGAAAGGAGGACCTAACCCAAAAAAAAGGTGCTTCTTAAATTGCAGACAGACAAGAAGACAGAAAAAGACAGGCGAATACATAAATATAAAGACACAGATACACACACACAGACAGACAGACAGTGATAGAAGGGTAACTGTTTTGTAAGAGATTTAAGGACAAGGTGATGTAAGTAAGCTTTCGCCTAATCTAAGACGTACATAAGGTACATAAAAAAGGCTAAAAACAACAGAACACACAACGCAAATGACTCAACTAATAGCCTTTGGGCGTGCTTCGAGTCAGTCCACAAGCAGTAAATGTATAATAAGAGTAATAAACAAGTAAATAAGTAAATAAGTAAGTAAGTAAGAAGGTAAATAGTAATCGAATTTCGCGTAATAGTAAGAAAAGAAGCAAAAAATCCTAGATCCTACGCGCAAAACTGATTCCTACGCTTCTACAGCCTCGACTTAATTAAATAACACAAGATCTATGTATTCTAGACTCCACCTCGCCGGGCTGGGGGGCGTCCGCGGCGCCTTTAGACACCACTGTCGTAGCCCGGGTGATAGAAGCCTTCGTGGCGCTCATAAAATTACTGAAAAATCCCCCCTTTGCTGCGTCTGAAACGAAAATGTAAGGTTACCACGAGAGTCTCCGCCGCCACCCTCAGCGCGACCGTGTTAGGGGATGAGAAGGAAGGCAAGATGAAGGGAGAGAGAGAAGAGGGAAAGAGTAGTATATAGTTTTTTTTTTTAATGGGTGAAAAGGGGATATAGATGTTTAATAATGGGTTAACATGGTATTAAAAGACAAAGAGATTAGACATGAAATAGATGGTTTAGGGTATGGAATAAATGCACTCACTCATGCATTCGTATACACACGCGCGCACACACACGGACACGCACACACACACACACACACACACACACACACACACACACACACACACACACACACACACACACACACACATACACACACACAAACACACAAACACACATACACACATGCACATACACACACTTCTACACACAATTAGAAAAAATAATTAGAGCAGAATAAATGTGAAATTCCATGAAATAATGAGAAAAACGAAACACACTCACACGCACGTACACACACACACACACACACACACACACACACACACACACACACACACACACACACACACACACACACACACACACACTCACACACAAATAATGGAAAAAAAATCACCTGGACATAAAAAAAATAAATTAATGGTGTAAAAAAAATATGTAAAAAAAAAAAAAAAAAATTCAAACCTAAAGGAAAATTCAAAATTACAAGGATAAGATAAAGGAAAAGAAGACAAAAAGCCAATAAAACTAAATCCAACGAAAATAATTATAGCGAATATCTTGCGGATACGCGATGAGCGGGAGGAGAAAAACTCTACGGCATTTACATCGAACGTTTCACTATCTACGCCTCGCTAACCTTTCTTCTTCTTCTCTTTCTCTTTTCCCTCCTCCTCCTCCTCCCCCTCCTTCGCTGCCTGTTCATTATTCTCCTTTCCTTCCTTTTCCTTCTTCTCCTTCTTTTTCTTATTTTTCTTTTCTTCTTTATCAGTATTTTCCGTTTCATCGCTTTTGTCGTCTGATTTTTTCGACTTTTTCTTCTTCTTTTTCTTATTTTTGTCTTCAGTGACGTCAGATTCGGTCTTCTCTGTGATTGGTGGAGAGGTATTAGTGACGTCACACTCTAGCTGGTCTGTCATTGGCTCTGATGATTTAATAATTTCTTCTTCCTCTTCCTCTTTGATAGATGAATTAGCGTGTTTATTCTCCTCTTTGGACTTCGTGTTTATTAATCTATTTTTCATCTTTTTTTCAGATAGTTTCGTCTCTGTTACGTGATTGGTGGATTTTTCTTGTTTGTGATTGGTCAGTTCTTCTTCGCTTTCTGCTTTCTGATTGGTTAATAATTGTTCTGATTCCGTTTTCTCTTTAATTTTCGCGTCAATATTGTTTTTTTCTTTTAATTTGGGATTGGGTACATTTTTAAAGTCTTCATTCTCTATTTTGTGATTGGTTGGCTCTGTTTCAACCATTTCTGTCTTCTGATTGGACAAGTCTTTACTCTCTGATTCCCTATTGGCTACTTGCACTACCTTCTCTTCCTTGTGATTGGCTGTCTTCCTACTCATAGCTGTATCATTGCTTATTTCTGTAACCTGTACTTTCTCATTGTTGCTTTCCATGCTCTGTTTTATCTCATTGGGTGTTTCTGGTCTATCTTTTCTCTCATTGGTTGGCTCGGTGCTCTGAGATTTGTCATTGGCTGGCTGTGGTGGGGGCGGGGCTGCCTGTGTAGGACGGTTAATAACTTGTGTGGTAAGTGTGGCAGCGCGCGCGATTTGGCTGCTGAAGAAATTTCCAAAGAATCCCATAACAGATTCTGCAACACGAGATTTGGCACCTCAGCATAAAGCAATTTTTTTCTGTTTTAAAGTTTTTTTTTAATTTGGGTTTGATTTAAAAATGAAAAAAACAACACTAACTTTGTCGCAAAAAAAATACTTCATGACAGAAAAAGTGATAATTTGGGAATATATAAAATTTCTCTACGGGTGGGTAGGAGGGAGGCAAAAATAAATACACAAAAAAAGAGAAAGAAAAATATATAGAAAAAAATACAGGATAAAATAGATTAAAAGAAAAATATTATAAAACTGAGAATCTAAAGGTTAATAATATAAAAATAAAATACAATACTAGGGACAAATAAATAAGCGAGTCTAGCCTTCAAAACCTAACCTTTAATATCCGTTTTCTCCTCTTCAGGTTTATTAAGTAGAGGTGTCTCGGTGGGATTGGACGTGGACGTGGCTTCAACACCACCACCACCACCACCACCACCACCACCACCACCACCACCACCACCACCATTATTAGAAGTAGTGGTAGTTGTCAAAATAGCAGCATTTGTGGTTTTCGTGTTAGTAGTAGAAGTTGCAGTAGTAGTAACGGATGGAGAAGTTGTTGTAGAAGGAAAATTTGTAGTAGTAGTTGTTGTTGTTGTAGTTGTTGCTGTTGTAGTGGTATTAGTCGGTTGCGGAATGATGTTAACCGGAAATAAACTGGTTAAAAATCCGAATACAGACTCTGCAAACCGAAACACAGAAATGAGAGAGAAATAGAAATAAAAAGTACGATAATAAGGAAGAAAAGAGGGTACAGAGAAATAAAAAAAATAAAAAAACGACTATAAAAGTTATAAATAAGAAAATAACTGAAGAAAATATTAACACACACACACACTCACACACTCACACTCACACACACACACACACACACACACACACACACACACACACACACACACACCCAGACACACACCAAATAGCAATAATATATAAAAATAATAAATAGATCTGACAAAAAGGTGCAAAAGGTCAATATTGTGGAGAA
>JAXIVD010001480.1:0-25000 GCA_036785275.1 Cancer borealis | reverse complement strand
GAGAGAGAGAGAGAGAGAGAGAGAGAGAGAGAGAGAGAGAGAGAGAGAGAGAGAGAGAGAGAGAGAGAGAGAGAGAGAGAGAGAGAGAGAGAGAGAGAACAACAAAACAACTAAACAATACTCTATGAAATCAAAATACAGGAAACAGTTACCTAAGAATAACCATAAAAAAAAAAACAATAATATCCATTTTTCTATATTTCATCACAAACTTGAAATAAAGAAATCAATCAAATCAAATAAACCACTTTTTGTTGACGTTGTTTTGAAGGCGAGAGAGTGAAGACAGTGTTAAATGATCATCTTTAAGCAGTGCTGTGTGTGTTAAGTAGGCAGCAGGCAGGTTTAGGGGAAGCAGGCTTGGAGCAGGCAGTAGACAAGGTGCGACACAAACACACACACACACACACACACACATACACACACACACACACACACACACACACACACACACACACACACACACACACACACACCTACAGTACTATTAGCAGCAGTGTCTCAGCCGCACACAGCCACATACATAAAACATCAAGAGTCATTTTCAACTACTAATAGATTAAGTATGAGAGTCAAGCTAGCTAGAGGCTGTTGTTTTGTTGGTCTGTTTGTTTAGCTTGGGACAAAACCACCAGCTGAGATTAACGGATAAGGAGTCCCAACCCTGTTTAGTATCTACATCCACATTTATCATCATCATCATCATCATCATCATAGCATCATCATCACCAGAAGAAAAAAATAATAATAATGATAATCTAAAAGCACCATTGAATATTATTATGATACCAAAAATATAAAGGTCAGAGAGACGTAATCCGGCTTAAGAGACTTTCTTAAGTAAATCCGTTGATCTGAGAAGGTTTACTCTGGCCCAGAGAGAAAAAAAAAAAAAATTTGTATATATATAAAAAAAATTTGTCAAATAGAAAAATAAAGTTAATAAAAGTGAAATATCTTTATGTAAGGTTGCTTTAGCGAGTGTTCAGGCGACACAAACCAATCTAAGCTGTCGGGGCGTTGTGGTGCTCACTTACCTCCTGCATAGCAAAACAAGAGGAGGAGGAGGAGGAGGAGGAGAAGGAGGGATGAAGGAGACATCAGCGAGCCGAGGGGGAATCATTGTGTTAGTGTCCGCTACATTACCCTGGACCTAACACACATACATACATACACACATATACATACAGCTTTGTGACCTACATATCATATTATAAAAGCTTTCAATATCCTTCTACATCTCTCTCTCTCTCTCTCTCTCTCTCTCTCTCTCTCTCTCTCTCTCTCTCTCTCTCTCTCTCTCTCTCTCTAATCCCGTTTTCTATGGTGTTGATTTTTTAAGGGAAGCTACGTTAAAGATGAAAGATTATAATTATCGTTGAAACATGACTAGATTTTTTTGGGGTTTAAATGTGTTGGTTTCTATTACAGTTTTCTTTTATATTCTTTTTTTTTTTTTTGGAGATGAAAGATTGCTAAATATATAAATAAAAATAATAATAATAAAAAAAATATATAAATAAATAAAAATGAAATGAAATGAGAATATTAATGACAGAGTTAATCAATAAGAAGGTTAATTGTTTTTGTCCTTTCTTTCTGTTTTGGTTTGGTTATTAATGATACTGGAACACACACACACACACACACACACACACACACACACACACACACACACACACACACACACACACACACTTTCCCTTCATGTAATTCCTCTAAAAAATATATTCCCTTTAATTTTAGTTGTTATTGTCACCGGATTACGTCTCTTAGTACCTCTCTCTCTCTCTCTCTCTCTCTCTCTCTCTCTCTCTCTCTCTCTCTCTCTCTCTCTCTCTCGGCCTGCTCCTTCCTCCTTCTCTCAGCATTAAAGAAAAACATAAGAAATTTAATCACAAAAAAACGTAAGATGAGGATTAACATTTCTATTTTTCATCATCTATTTTCTGCCTTAAAATTTCGATGCTTTTAGTTGTGTTTTTTTTTTTTTTATGTTTTGTGTAAGGAATTCCACACTTACATACCTGTTCTCTACACCTGTTCTTTACACCTGTTCTTTACACCTGTTCGCGTCCATCAAGGTAATAAGGGAACATATTCAAGGTCAGAATTTTGATCAAGGAGGGAGATGCATAACTAGTGTGTGATTTTGTTACTGTAATTCATTCTTGAACTAGTAGTCAATTTTTTTTCTTCTTTCATTCATTCTCAGCTTCACTATGAAAAATGTATAACTTGCTGGCATGCTTGTTGTAAAGGATAGATACATACATACATACATACACACACGCACGTACATATTCACACACAACTAATATTTCCCTACAATAGCAGACTTATTCTAAATTAATATAAAAAAAGGAATATACTAGTCTTTAAAATAATTGTATTACTTCATTCAGTTTAATTCTTGAAACTTCTAATGAAAAATTATTACTATTGTTTTTTTAATAGAAATATTTTAACAGGCCATCACTAAATTTGGTTGTTGTTGTTGTTTAGTGTGTGTGTGTGTGTGTGTGTGTGTGTGTGTGTGTGTGTGTGTGTGTGTGTGTGTGTGTGTGTGTGTGTGTGTGTGTGTGTGTGTGTGTGTACTTATCAAATCACTCAATAACACTGTAGCCAATAGGATAATCGCTGCATTCTAATTGGCTAGTGACTGATGACGTAAGCACAAACAAGGAACACAATTGGTGGATAGATACTAACCAATCAAATTCTCTTCACACCACCACCACCACCACCATCACCACCACCACCACAGTCATCACCACTATTTTCATTACTCCCTGACTACCACACATCCCCACATACCACCACCCCATACATCCTCTACATACTACCCACTACCACCCTACCCTCATCCCCCCCCTAAGAGCATGAGAGAAGAGGAGGAGCAAGAAGAGAAGCAAGTGTAATGATACAATTTAGAGACAGAAAGTGTGTGTGTTTGGTGCTGATCAATGAAACACAAGGCTTTGTGCTACACTCAACACACATGTAGTGCAGGGTGCAGTGTGTGGCTGCCTAAACATACATACATACATACATACATACATACACATACGTACGTACACACACCACGTACTCACACACACACACACACACACACCACTTCCCTTCACTGAAAAAAAGTCTTAACACACAAAACACGTGAATTCTTATATATGTATGTACAATTATGTGCCAGAAACATGAAAAAAACATACACACACATACATACATACATACATACATACATACATACATACATACATACATACATACACACTGCAGAGATAGAAAAAAATACAGCATCCTCATCATTTATAATTTGATTTAAACTGTTTTTTTTTTTTCGTTATATATAAATAATAAATGTATCTTAAATGTATATTTCATGATAATTAACTGTTGCTTAGAGACTAGTTATTTATATTGATCTATTGTAATTAACTGCAGACATCAGATAATAATGTTATGATATTATTCAAAATATTTCCTCTAAACAGGAGAACAAAAAAAAAATGAACTGAGAAAGTGAAAAAAATAATAAAATGGAAGGCGATTATTAAGATGATGATGATGATGATGATGATGATGATGATGATGATGATGATGATGATGATGAATAGTGATGATGAATAGTGATGATGACAAGTAAGAAACAAAACTAAACTATCCATATCAGTAGTAGTAGTAGTAATAGTAGTAGAAATAGTAGTAGTAGTAATAGTAGTAAAAATAATAATAGTAATGACAATAGTAACAAATAGTGAATGAACGATAATGAAAATGATAAAAAAAACAATGAAACTAACCATAACCACCACCATCCTACCCATAATAGTAATAACAATAGCAATAATAGTAAAAATAATAGTAACACCCCCTTAAAACACACCCAGGCAATTTGATACACCCACCTCGGAGTCAACATTAGGTGACAGCTCCTGTGGGTCGTAGTCATAGAGAGCAACCATCTTCCTCACGGCCATGTTAGCGTAAATATCACCCCATCGGTCTGCCCGTCGCCCTACAGACCCATCCCGCCTCCTCCTCCCGCTCTCAGACTCCTTCAGAAGCTCCACTGCTACTCTCTCATCATCCACCTTCAGGAAACAAGAGATTAGATAGGTTAGATAGGTACTTTTTTTTGACACCATGTAGTGACTGATAGTAGTGTTGGTGCTATACATATATACATACATACCTGTACTTCTGATACCATGTTGCAGGGGACGTAGCCTTGTAGTCCCCCAGCCTCCCCCCAGTAGAAGCCATCGGGGTCCTTATCCCCGAACACCTTAATTAGCTGACCTTCACTAAAACCCAATTCTTCATCACAAGCATCTGGATTCGGGCTCATAGTAGGCGGGTCATAGTTAAAGAGAGCTACAAAAAGCCTGGTCTGCTCTCCTGGTCCTCCCCGCCCACGCCCACCTTCCCCACGCCCATAATCACGGCCATACTCCCCTCCTCTATGATCATAACGGTCTCTGGGGTCTCTGGGGTCTCTGGGGTCCCTCGGGTCTCGCATATGCTGGTCTCGTCTGTCCCGCACCATATCTCTAGGATCTCTGGGGGCGTAATGCATATCTCTAGGGTCACGCATATCCCTAGGGTCACGGGGGTCTCTAGGAGGGGGGCGGTGCTGCTGGGGGGGTGGAGGGGGGCGGCCGCGTTCCATGTGTGACCTTGGGGGGTGTGCGCGGGGGTCAGGTCGTCCTCTGTTGCTTGGACCTGTGTCGTATTCGTCGTCTTTGAAAGCATCCATTGTTCCGTGTGGCTCGTCCTTGGTGATTTCTGTAAGACGGGAAGGGTTGGTAGGTAAGGAGCTGACGTGTGTGTGTGTGTGTGTGTGTGTGTGTGTGTGTGTGTGTGTGTGTGTGTGTGTGTGTGGAGGGGGATAGGAGGGTGGTTGGGAGAGGGAGAGAAGGAGGAGGAAGAAGAGGAGGAGGATTGCAAAATATAAAAGGGTAAGGATGCTAATCATATATACTGTAAAGGAAGAAAGAGCAATAATAATAATAATAATAATAATAATAATAATAATAATAATAATAATAATAATAATAATAATAATAATAATGACAAAGGTTATACAGGTGTTAATAAAGGTATCCACACTTCCTCTAATTATACACAGGTGTTCTACAGGTAATGTGAAAGGTAGGAGGATCATTTTAGGCATTTTTAAGCTATACGTGAAATTAAAAGGAAGAGGAGGAGGAGGAGGAGGAGGAGGAGGAGGAGGAGGGAGTGTTTGTAGTAGGTTGGCACTAACTGTAGAAGTAATACAAGATTAAAGAAATAATTTAGAGAGAGAGAGAGAGAGAGAGAGAGAGAGAGAGAGAGAGAGAGAGAGAGAGAGAGAGAGAGAGAGAGAGAGAGAGAGAGAGAGAGAGAGAGAGAGAGAGAGAGAACGGCAAGAACAAAGACACAAACAAACAAACACACAAACCAACATAGATACATACATATACAAATACGTACATACATACATACACACCTAAACATACACCAACGTACACGAAGGGAAACACTACATCAACACGTCCTTTTTAAATATAGAAGTCAATTAATTAAAGATGAGAAAGATACACAGGTAAGAATTAGGATTTAGTTGTTGTATTTAAGAATGAAGTCGAGGTTTTAGAGAACAAGAAGAGATCGATGAAGGCAGGTAACCAGTCGACTTAATTTTTATTTTTTATATATATTTATTTTTATTTGCAGTTCTATTCAATCTATTAACCGGAGTATATTTTGTTTTGTTTTCGAATAATGAAATACGAAATGATATATATACAAAATTAAATATATTTGAAACTAAAAAAAAAAAACACGACCAATTCTGAATTCGAATGTCAGAATTAGTGTTCAAAAAAAAATATTCAAAAAGGTAAAATTAGGCTGACGAATGAATTTTTTTTATATATATATTTCAAGATTCCATATATTTTATCATTACTTATATTTTCTTCATGTATCTTCGAAAAAATTCATTCAAACACGTGGATTATAATTAAGTTCAAATAATTAATCCCAAAATATAAACCATTAGTTGATTAATCCACAGCCACCTCTCTCTCTCTCTCTCTCTCTCTCTCTCTCTCTCTCTCTCTCTCTCTCTCTCTCTCTGGCAATTTTCAAGTAATTTTTCAAGGTCTTGTTAGTTTCCTATGCTTAAAATTTTCTCCATTTACTTATAACGAAAATATAAAATGTGGAAATATTTACACAAAATCTATACAAACACAAAACATATAATTATTTTCATGAACTGAATCGAAAAACGAGTCTGAAGCTTCACAACTAAACCGAACGAAACAATGAAGCACCAGGCATCGAAACGTGAAATGAATCCTCGTAACGAACCACTGACACAAGACCGCGAACACGCAAAGACGAGGACGATAAGGGAAACAAAAAAAAAACAAAAAATATATATAGACGTAACTACCATAGAATTCATAAGGGAAACAATAGATACCAGAACTATAAACAAAAGAGGGTTGGAGGGAGTAGGGTTCAGTACTCCCCGTGAGGTTCGGATAAAGGATATTGAAGCTTCGGTACTTACGTCTCGTTCTGGATGGACCTTTGCCTGGTAAGAAAAAGAGTAAGTTGTAACACGGAAAAAGAGAAGATAAAAAGGAGATGATAAGGAGATAAAAAGGAGATGATAAGGAGATAATAAAGAGATGATAAGGAGATGAAAAAGATGATAAGGAGATGAAAAAAGACGATAAGGAGATGAAAAAAGACGATAAGAAGATGAAAAAGATAATAAGGAGATGAAAAAGACGATAAGGAGATGAAAAAAGAGATAAGGAGATGAAAAAAGATGATAAGGAGATGAAAAAAGATGATAAGGAGATGAAAAAAGATGATAAGGAGATGAAAAAAGATGATAAGGAGATGAAAAAAGATGATAAGGAGATGAAAAGAGATGATAAGGAGATGAAAAAAGACGATAAGGAGATGAAAAAAGACGATAAGGAGATGAAAAAAGACGATAAGGAGATGAAAAAAGACGATAAGGAGATGAAAAAAATAGAGAAAAATGTGCTAATGTCAATATATAAAAGAATTTGAATAAATGAGAAGAATAAGAAAATAAAGAAGAAGAAGAAAGATGATACAATACAAGCAGAGATAAAGACAGTTGATAGATGGATAAGAGAGATCAAAAATGTGGAAAGAAAAAAAAAATAAATGAAAAATTGAAATAAATGAGATCAAAGAAAAATATGATTGAAAACAAAAAAAAATATAAAAATACAAATGAATAAGAAATAAAAATATTGAAAAATGGAAGAAAATGAAAAGAATAAAAAGAGAGAATCAAGATAAAACAGCTTCCAATACAATCACTCAAGAGAGAAAAATGACAAAAAGTGATACATTTAAAAAAAGAATTATATATATATACATACATTTCGTTCAGACTCAAGGATTTGTGTGAAACATGTATAATATATAGAAACAAAAGAGAGATTAATAGACAGATATAGATAGATAAATAGATATAGTTATAAAAAAAAAAAAAAGAAGCACAAATTATTCAAGCCCATTAATTTAAAAAAAAAAAAAAAAATTAATAGATTACCTCCAAGAACACATCACATCACATCACAACACTCAACACTTATAGAGGTAAAAAAAAAAAAAAAAGAAAAAAAACAAAAAAAAAAAAAACACCACATACAGCAAGAAGAAGAAAAATAATAGGTTTCTTATTTTTAATTACGATTATCTTAATTTTTTTTTTTTATTAGTAAGAAAGAAAAAAGAAGAAGAAGAAATAAAATTAGTCATAGATCTAAGAACATTCTGCGTTACCTTACACTATAAGAGAAAGAAAGGGGGGGTGGGGAGGGGGGGGGAGGGGGAGGTGAGGGGAGGGGGAGGGGGTGAGGTGGGTATAGGTAAGCCTCACCTCACCCCCGCCCCCCACCCCCCAACCCCCCCCGCCCCTCCCTCCAGCCCCGCCCTGTGAATCACTAAAACACGTGACCTCCTTCCGCCTGTGACTCATAGTAATAATAATAATAATAATAATAATAATAATAATAACAATAACAATAATAATAATAATAATAATAAACACTAAAAAACATGACCAGATTAAATTTCAATAATGTCAAATCAATAAAAAAAACAGAAAATAAATGAATTAATATCGAATTCGTAATGTCAATAAAAATAAATAAATAAATAAAATGCAAATTCATGACTAATCAAAAATTTCAGCATCGTGACCTAACTTAACCTAACTTGACTTGACCTGACTCCGAGCCATCATCAGGGAGCCGAGCGTGAGTCACAGGTCATGGAGGTCACATTCCTTGGCCACACAGTCACAAACGAGAACGGAACACGAACGAATCATGTCTTAATACACTCTGAAACGATCCATAAAATTTGACTCATGAAAAATTTGGCTTAACTGTATTTGGTTCGGTTTAATTTTAGTTTTATTTTTGGTGATTTTTTTGTATGCGTGTGTGACTGCGTGGCTGTATGACTATAGTGCATACATACACACACATACATACATACATACATACATACACACACACACACACACACACACACACACACACACACACACACACACATGCACAGCCGTGAGAGGTGCGCTGGTGACACAAACACACGTACACACACACACACACACACACACACACACACACACACACACACACACACACACACACACACACGGGCGCCATTGGACTGTGTGCCGAGCAGGTGAAAACACAGGTAGTAAACTAAGTGATTGAACTGACCACTCGCTAAAGATACGGCGAAGGGCGGGGGCGGCGGGGCGGTTTGGAGAGGCAGAGACGGCAGGGAAAAAAAAAAAAAAAAAAAAAAAAAAAAAAACATAATTATATCTTTTTCATCCTTTTTTTCTTCTTGTGAATATGAGTAAAGTGAGTTTCGTTTTGATGAGTGAGTAAATGATGATGAGTGAGAGGAGGCAGAGATGAATTCCCTCACTCTTTCTTTCTCTCTCTCTCTCTCTCACTCACTCAGTCAGCCCACCATAATTTAGGTCATGAAAGGGTCAGGTCAGATTAGCTGGTTAATGAGTCATATTAATAGTGGTGATTAGCAGCTCAGGTGACCGGCAGGTAATTAATTAGTGTAAAAAGGTGACGTAAAAAGCATCAATTATTTTTTTTCTCACAGCTAAAATTGTCTATACTTTTCAAGGCCACAATAGCTCCACGCCCACGCCCACGCCCACGCCCATCGCCATGCCCTTGCGAGTCTCTCTAAGGTGCGTCTTCTAAGTCAAAATAAGTAGGAAAAAAAAGAGAGTAAAAAATAAGCTCTAAGAAGCAATAGTTAACACTCCCTTGTCAAAGTGATTATTATGGTGGGTGGAGGGAAGAAAAATACCCTTAGAACGAGAGACAAGATAAAAGCAGGTCTTCCAAGTGGTAAGGAGTGGCAGGGCGGTGTGTTGGGGGGGCAGGGGGCAAGGGAGGGCAAGGGAAGGAGGCAAAGGGAGGGAGACTGGGAAGGCACGCAGGTGATTGTCCAGGAGGAGAAAAAAAATAGGTCAAAAGACATAATAGGTGAAAAAATGTACGTCACCTGCAACAAAATTCTCCTAAAGTTGCTGTAAAAAAAGACTGTAAAAAAAATATTGCTTGTTGGCGCTAGCGTGACTAATGGACGAACTCATGATTACCAAAATACTTCGCTCAAAAAAGCACGTTATGGGAAAGGAAACTCGAGCGATGAATTATGGGAAGTGACGCGCCTGTCCTCTAGGTTGGGTTGGTGGGTGGGCGTGTGCCCCGCGAGGGTGAGGGGGGGGGGGGTGAGGGCACGCTACAGACCACCGAGCATCACCCTCTATGTACAGTACGCGACGCTCACCACGGAGACAAGATAAAGATAGGAAGATAGAGAAAGACACAGAAGTGTTTACCTTTTAACTGCCCTATGGTATTGAATAAAGAGTTTGAGAGTCTGGCCAAGCCACTCCTGGGGGTGCCTGAGCCAGGGCCAAGGGGGGGAGGGGGAGAGAAAATGAGACTCTTATTTATCTTGCGACAACAAGAGGTTAAGACCTTAAGTTAGGAAGCCTGTCTGACACGGCGCGTGAGGCCGAGGTAGTATTGATCATCATCATCATCATCAGTGACTAAGAGACAACACTACACACAAGATGGATCAGTGACAACAACATCTGATCATCATATCAGCATGACAACTTAAAGTAAGCAAAGCTGTGTTACGTGTCAGCAGCAGCAGCAGCAGCAGCAACAGCGGCAGCAACAGCAGCAGCAGCGGCAGCAGCAGTGCGGTGATGTGTGCAGCATTCCGAGCCAGTGTGGCCGGGCGGCGCACACGCCTCACCCACGCCCTGCAGCTGCTGGGGCTGCACACTTACCTATGGCTGGGATGGATCCGTGTGGGCCCTGCTGGCCCTGGCCTTGGCCTTGGCCTGGCCCCGGGTACAGGTCCTTGTCGGTGAGGCTGTCCTCGTGCTCCAGGATGGTCTGCTCAGGGTGGTCACTACGCACGCGGTTCAACAGGCGGTCCCGCAGGCTGCCTTGTGTGTGCTGCTGATGTGCGCGGGTCTGGCCGGGTCCGGGGCCGTGGTGGGGGCCGGTCATGCCGTGCTGGACCCCGGGCTTGTGGCTGTCCGGATGCATATCCTGCAACAGGAGACTGTGTGTTACCACGGCCCTCTCGAGGCGCCCCTCAACCACGCACTGGGTCCGGACACCTGCCTGCCTGTTCCTGCCGCCCTCACTCCACTCCTACATCCTCCACACCCTCCCCTCCCCCTGCCCTGCACTGACCCGCCCCGCCTCCCAATATTGATCTACGAGCCACAGTGAAGCCCTGTCATGAGGCAGCCTCCCGCCCCACGCCCCACGTTCTAAGCCCCACGCCCACTGTGCCGCCCTCAGTTCATCCTCTAACCCCGAATCGATCATCGCAGTTACTTGAAGACCCAAGTCACTGCCTGGCTAAGGTGGCCGCCCCCCCCCCCCCCCGCCCCTCCCCCCGTCAGGCAGCGGTGCGCCTCCTCCCCTAACAAGTGTTTCTTCCCCTCGGGCAGACAGGAAACAGACAAGACACACGCCGGACACAATGGCTAAAAACAACAACAGAACAAAATTTAAATAAAAACACAAATTACAAAACAATGAGCCCTTCCTTGTGCGACACTAAAACAACCTCCATTTTCTACGCGGCCGCAACCATAACCTCCATTTTCCACGACGCCGCCACCACAAAGCACCACTCAACTCTATACCAGACTCAACTAAAAAAACAAACATAAAAATGACTCCAGACAACTCCAAAAACTCCCCACAAAAAAACCCATTAAACAAAACATTATAAAGGAAGATAAGAAGGATACGTAGGAGGTGTTATGAGGTGGCAGTAGCGTCGAGGGAGGTAGACATCACTTTACCTCGTCCGTTAGATCAGTTTCGCTCTCCTCTGCTATGTCGGAGAGCTCTGAAGGCCTGTCAAGATCGGAGGTGATCATATCTTCGTCCTGCTCCTTGAGATGCGGGAAGGAGGGAGGGAGGGATGCCGTCAAGCCGTGCAAACAAAACAAAACAATTGGCATGACATTGAAAAAAAACACAAACAAGCATAACTCAATACAACACAATACAACACAATACAATAGAGGATGAAAATAATGATTGAGAAATGTATAAAAGAATGGAATGTGACACGTAATAGAGAATAAATGATAAGGAAATGTGTGAAATAGATAAATTAGGATAACATAATAATACAACTCAATACAATACAATAGGGATGAAAATTATGATAATGGAGAATATATGAATAAAATTGAAATAACACAATAGACACACATAATAAAAAAAAAACTAAAAAAAAAACCACTCAAGCATAACACATAAGGGACAGAAATAAAATAAAAAATAATGAAATAAAAATGAAAAAAACACAATAGGGACCGAAACCAAGAAAAAAAATACAAGAAAAATATAAAACAAAAAAGATATATAAATAGTTACGTAAATATAATTAATAAAAAAAAAACTTTCTGCCATCAAGCAATTTAAGAAAGTCATTTAAAAGCATTTGTGCAACTTAATAAAAAAAAAAAATTAATGATTGGCGGGCAAGTAAGGGTTAGAATAGGTTAGGTTAGGTTAGGTTAGGTTTTTAGGTTAGCTTAGGATAAGTTAGGTTAGGTTAGGTTAGGTTAGGTAGTAATACACATAAAGAAGGAAAGAAAATGGAATTACCTACAAGATTATAAATGGTTGACTAAAATAATATAATAGTAATGGCAAAAAAAAAGATTTGACACGAGATATATAATGATAATGATAATAATAATAATAATAATAAGGATACTAATGATAATGATAATAATGACAACACAGAAGGGAATGATACAAAACAAGCAAAAACAAACAAACAAACAAACAACAACAATAATAATAATAAAAAGACAAATAAAAAAATAGCAATCACAAAATAGCATAAAATGAGGTCAGGTCAGGTTAGGTTAGGTTAGGTTCAGTTAAGTTAGGTCAGGTTAGGTTAGGTTAGGTCAGGCAAGGTCAGGTAAGGTCAGATCACTCACCTTGCCCCGCCCACGTCCTCGCGCGAAATGTGAAGGAATTTGACTTGGCACCGAATCACCTGAAACACTGTCTCGGCTCTTGGTTCGAACCGTCACTTGCTTAGGTTCGAACCCTGGTATCTTGGTCAGGTCGATGAGGGCGTGGTCACCTGTCGGGAGGAGAGGAGAGGAAGAGGAAAGAGAGAGGTATAGTAAAGAGAGAGAGGGAAGGAAGAGAGGAGGAGAGGAGAGAGGGGGAGACGAGAGAGTTAGAGGAAAGAGAGAGGGAGAGGGGAGAGTTGGGAGAGGAGTAGGAGGAGGATGAAAAGAGAGCAATTTTAGAGAGAGGAGGAAGAGGAAAGGAAGATGGAGTAAGAAGGGAAAAGAAAGAGGAAAGAGTGAAGGTAAACAGAGGAAGGAAAAGAGAAAGGAGAAAAAATGCTGTTATTTTACTTATCAACAGAAGGTAAATTAATGTATTTTTGTTCTCAGGTCAATAAGTCGGTGCTATTTTGGCTTATCTACAAGGAAAAAATATCTACACTGTACCGTACATAGTAAAATATATTATAACAGATTAGGTTCGTTCTATTGAGACCAGCATCAGCCAGTAAAGTTAAATAATGGTTATTTCATTAGTGTTATTAGGTAAGCAAGGGTGAAATACAGTTTGATATTATAGTAATCAGGAAAATATGTCCAGATTCGTGTTCAGCATGACCGAAAACCTCATTGTACCAATTTTCATGAGATTCGGAAATGTAAAAAATTTTCATGAAATTTTGTAGGGTACACCCTTAGAATTTTTTAGATAAATCACATATTTTGGAATAACTCGAAATGTATGGGGTTTACGTAAAAAACGTATATATTATAAAAGAAAGAGCAGGAGACTCTCGTTATATTAAGCTATAGTAGAATTATATTGGAATGTAATTATAGATGTAGGAGTGTAAAGTATTATGCATTAATTTCTTTCATATAAATTTAATTTTCTTCATAGATATTTGAGATATTGAAAATCTGATGACACTATAAGGTAGATATTATCAAACTCCATAACTTTACTTATATACAACTTTCCTGTAGGACTAATATTTACGTAGTAAAATGGAAAAACCTTTTTCGACCTCAATTCTGGTGGAATTTACGGGCCACAAAATGGAAAATACAAATATTATAGTAATGACAAAACTAATTCCAGATTCGTGATAAGCATGACCGAGAACACCTTAGTAACACTTTTCATGAGTTGTGTTGAAATATTAACAAAAGCTTAACCTCCAACACCACACCACCACAACACACCACAACACCAACACTCACCCGTCGGACTCTCCACCTCCGTCACTTTCTTGCCGTCAGCATAGACAGCATAACCAGTGACAGGAGCTCCGTTAGACGTCCCACCTGTGCTGTTAATTGTGACAGGTAACCAGGTAACGAGGAGGGAGCCATCTTGGGGTCCCGGCTCGACTTGTACGTCAACGGGAGGGTCTGGTAGGCCTGTCCAAGGGGGGGAAGGGTGATTAACTGTGGAAAGGGTGAGGGAAGGGTGAGGGAAGGGTGAAGGAAGGGTGTGGGTTGTGGTTTCTACCTATGAATAATTTGGTTTTTTCTAGGAATGCTAGTTATCTATTTTTGGTTTCTCTTCTTCCTCTTTTCTCTTTTTTTTTTCTCTCTCTTTTTCTCGTTCTCTGTTGTATATTCATCGTGAAGGTAGTGCTCTCTCTCTCTCTTTCTCTCTCTCTTTATTTTTTTTTTTTTTTCTCTCTATCTTTTTTTTTGTCTTCTTTTAAGTCAAGTCCAGGAAGTTTATGCATTAATAATAAAACATTCTTACACCGAGAGAGAGAGAGAGAGAGAGAAAGAGAGAGAGAGAGAGAGAGAGAGAGAGAGAGAGAGAGAGAGAGAGAGAGAGAGAGAGAGAGAGAGAGAGAGAGAGAGAGAGAGAGAGAGAGAGAGAGAGAGAGAGAGAGAAAAAAAAAAAAGACATATCAAAACCAAGAGATAAGGAAGAGGAGAAATATTTACACTATCATAGCATAAACATCATCCTGGTTACTATCTATCACTATCTATCTCACTATCTATCGCTGTAACCCTTTATCAACGCATTAAAGGGTGCCTAGATAAAGGGTAATAAAGGGTCATCACACAGCCTTATCTTCCTCACGTAAAGGGAAGGTAAGTACAGGTAAGATCCACTAATTATTACAGGTAAAAAAATTGTCATCATTTCGAAGTAGAAGAAGAAAATTGGAATGTAGGTTAGATTTTTTTTTGTTTTTTAATTTATTTTGATTTGTAGAATAAATTGTAATATACGAAAAATTTATTAATATTAAAAAAAAAATTATGACCTTTTCCTTGTTATTTTAATTTATTTTTCTCTCTAAAAAAATATATATGAATCTTTCTTTATTGTTGTTTTTCTTCCTCTTTCTCTCTCTCTCTCTCTATCTATCTATTACCTCTAAAAAAAAAGATAGTGAGATATCTCTAATCAAAACCAACACTGTAATACAACAATCTAATAACATTTCTCTCTCATTCCTATATATACAAAAAAAATCTGGCACCTACGTAAGATATTTTTTTCGGGGGGAAAGAGGAAAAAAAAGGGGAAATTTCAACACCCCAACACTGATACTACACATGAAAGGGGAGGAGGAGGAGGAGGGGGAGGAGGAGGAGGAGGGAATTCATGCAGTGCTGGGGATCTGAGAGGAGTGCTGGGGGGTGCTGGAGTGTGCCTGGGGGGGTGACTAATGTGCTGGGATGTAGGAAGGGGTGGTGATATATGCTAGTGGTGCAAGATAATTTATAAAGTGTGTTAACAGGTGCCAAGGGAATGTGCTATGTAGTATGTAGTATGTGGTATGTGCTATGTGGTGTGTTAAGGTGCTTTTTTGGGGCAGGTAAGGTGTGCTAGGATGGTGTTATCAGGTGTAATTTGCATATAGTAGTGCTAAGAGAGAATTCAGGTGTGTTTCCCAGTTGTAATTAACCTGTTGTGTAGTACAGGTAAGGTGAGGTGAGGTGAGGTGATGCCCAAATCTCATTAAGTGACTAATTGATTTTTTTTTTATATATAGATAAAAGTTGTGTTATTGCTATCATGTTTTTGTAATGCAATTTATTTTTCTGTGGTTAATTTGATACGAAAATGACTCTTTTTACGTAATGTTGGGATAAATTATAGAGAAGTTAAGGTAGTAGTAGTAGTAGTAGTAGTAGTAGTAGTAGTAGTAGTAGTAGTAGTAGTAATAGTAGTAGTAGTGAGAGAAGAGGTAGAGATAATAATAAAAAAAATAAGAGTAACAATAATAATAATAATAATCTTGGCTTCACAAACAACATTTCTACCTTGACTTATAAGCAGAAAATCACCCACAGATTGACCTTGTTTGGGGGGGAGGAGGAGAGGGGAGGAGGAGGAGGAGGAGGAGGAGGAGGGAGGGAAGATCAGATCATTCCTAGCTACGGCTGACGCTCTCTCTGTACCTGCTTTCCCTTCCCCCTTCGACACAACTAAGTCTAGATAGAGAACGTAAGCCGCGCTGAGAACAAGAGGATGTGTGTGTGTATTGGTAGTAGTAGTAGTAGTAGTAGTAGTAGTAGTAGTAGTAGTAGTAGTAGTAGTAGTAGTAGTAGTAGTAGTAGTAGTAGTAGTAGTAGTGGTTTTCTGGCTACTGTTCTAAGGTGCCGAGTGCCTAGCCATCACACATGCCCAGTGAGTGAATGCGTGAGTGAATGAGTGAGTGAGTGAGTGAGTGCGTGAGTGAGTGAGTGAGTGAGTGCGTGAGTGAGTGAGTGAGTGAGTGTGTGAGTGTGTGAGTGTGTGAGTGTGTGCGTGTGTGAGTGTGTGAGTGTGTGAGTGAGTGAGTGTGTGCGTGAGTGAGTGCGTGAGTGCAGTGCTACAACAGTTAGGGTTTCACAGACATTTTTACCTTTCGGGTCTGCGATTGTCGAGGTGGAGAGAAAATGACAAGTTAGCAAAATTTTGGTACGTACACACACACACACACACACACACACACATACACACACACACACACACACACACACACACACACACACACACCCCTAACAACTAATACGGCCAGTGAAGTAGATTGAAGCAAAAGTGTTATAGCATTTTTTAGCAGTTGCAGTGGCAGTAATAGCAATAGCAGCTGTAGTAGTAGTAGTAGTAGTAGTAGTAGTAGTAGTAGTAGTAGTAGTAGTAGTAGTAGTAGTAGTAGTAGTAGTGTAAGTAGAAGTAAAAATAATAGTAGTAGTAGTAGTAGTAGTAGTAATAGTAATAGTAATAGTAGTAGTAGTAGTAGTAGTAGTAGTAGTAGTAGTAGTAGTAGGTGGAGGAGGTCCTAACTCCCATTTTTCTTAATACTAACACTAATAATCCTTAACACTGATAATTAATAACTGTCACCTACACACACAACACTTATACTGTTTAATTAAGGTAAGACTAATTAAGGTAAGTCTAATTAAGGTAAGTCAGCTCATCTTCACACCTGTTCTCATTCCCTCGTGTTGAGAGAGAGAACATCACACATAGGTCGACATAACATAACATAACATAACATAACATTCCTGCAACACAAAACAAAACAATAATAACAACAATAACTCAACAATTTTTTTTTTACCTTCAAGAACAAACACTATTATAGATTAAAGATTATAAAAAATAAGTTCAAATTTCACTCATATGTACACATCTATAATACTAAAGGTTATGTGCGTTGGTGTACGTGCTCTGGTGTACACGAAGACATACACGGCGACGCACATGGCTTACTAACAGGTAAGGTGCACATGGATTGGCGTGGGTGGTGGTGGTGGTGGTGGTGGTGGTGAGGTGTAGGTGGTGGTGGTGGTGGTGGTGGTGGTGAAGCAGGGTGGTAGTGCAGTGGAGGGGGTGAGGGGAGGGGAGGTAAGATGAGGGGAGGGTGAGGAATACCTGGATTTAATTAATTACCTGATAACTTCTACCTTTACCTGAGATAACAAAAAGGTGAGATTTTAGATAACAGACGAGTGATTGTAATGTTTTGTAAAGTTCTTTGTCATGTTGATTAAATAGAATATAAGTTTTTTTTTTTATTATATTTTTTTTACCTATGTAACTGTTCACACCTGTATTTAATTAATTATATAATGGTCTAAAATTTTGTTAATCTGTCTAATTTTTGTTTATCTGTCTATAATTCTAGTTTAACTGTTTATAATTCTGGTTTATCTGTATAATTTTGGTTTACCTACATTTCTTTTTAATTTATCTGTCTACAACCTGTCTATAACCTAATTTAACCTGTCTATAATCTAAGTTAGTCCTCAAAAGTCTATCTAAAAACCCCATTTTCTTTTTAGTACCTGACCTTAATCAATCTTTCTATCTGATCGCTCTTATCTCCTTCAATCCATTCTTTATCAGTAAGTATTATCCATTTCACCACAATCCATATATACCACAAACTCTACTTCATCCACCTCACCACATCCACCACTAACTAACCTTCTCCACACCATATATACCACAAACTCTACTTCATCCACCTCACCACATCCACCACTAACTAACCTTCTCCACATGCTAACACTCCACCATTTACTCCACCTAACTAATCGTATTCCACCTTTTACCTATCATATCTACCTTTAAATACACCTAAACGACCTAATTAGACAGTTAATTACACTAACCTGACAATGCCTTAAGTACACGACACATTTAATTACCCTCATTTATCTGTCTAAGCCAATTATCCTTCTTTAAGTGTACCTCAGAATTGTATGAAGTAGTTTAAGAATCCTATCACATCTCTATCTCTCTCCTCACCCCCCCAGAACACATTTTGAAGGATGCTGAGGATTCCTACGAAGGATACTCTCGCGCTAAGGACATTCAGCCTCTGTCCTGCTAAGGGAAGGGAAGGGGCTGGAGGGAGACAGAAGGATCGAGGAGGGAAAAAGGACAAACTGATGATCATAAAAGGGATCGAGTGTCTCTTTCTAGTATCCAAGCCTGTTATGTTTGGTATTTCTATAGAATTTTGAAGGTTTGATAAAGGATTGGATCGTGTTTCAAGGTTATTAAAGGGGTTTCTAATACTATGAAGGGTTTCTAGATCTGACACCAGCCACGAAGGGGTTTCTAAAGGGACGAGAACAGCTCCAGAGTATAAAGTGGCAAGGTTTCTAACACATAAGGTATCTAAAAGGAGTTTGAGGCTTTATTTAAGAGCTGGGAGGTCTCTAGAGGGAAAGGGAGGGTGAGGGGATGGTTTCTAAAGGGAGGGAGGGAGGGGGGGAGGTGGCTAGCATATTTACCTCTCCAACCTTGGCGGGGCATGGAACACAGAGATCGTGAGTCACCATAGGGCATCCCGGACAACAGACACACGTCCTCCTCCTCCCATACCCTGCTAGCTACTGACCCATCCACCCTCGTGCTCAGTCGATTATACTGAGTTCCTGGAGTGTGACGTCACTTATTTACATCTTCTGTCATAGAGAACGTGGAATAGAAAAAACGGAGAGAGGACCACCACATATACGAACCCAACCAAACGAGAGAGAGAACTTGACGTGGAGGAACTTGGAAGAACGAACTTGAGTTGAAATTAACGGAGGAGGACGAGGACTAGGACGAGGACGAGAAGGAGGAGGAAGAGGAGGAGGAGGAACAGGAGGAAGAGGACGACGAAAATAGTGCATCACACGAAAAGGATAAAGCAAAAATAGACACAAAAAAACAAAAACACAAAAAAATTACGAAAGAAAAGAGGACAAGAAGGAGGAGAAGGAAAAACGAAAAAAAAAAAAAAAAAGGTGCAACACACGAATAAACGAACTAACAAACAAACAACAACAAAAACAACGAAGAGAGAAAAAGAAAACGAAAATAACATAGTCCACCTATTTATATATATTTCGATCTCACAGAAAATGGGACTGAGGTTGCCTGTAGCCAAGAGGCGAAGGAGGGCTCTGGCGGGCGGGCTGATGGACGGGCGGGCGTGTGGGCGGACGTGTGGGCGGGCTTATGAGGTGAGGAGGAGGAGGAACGCGAGCCAACTCATAAAATAAAAGCAACCTCATTTTAGCAAGCAGTGAGGCAGCGTGTGTTGATAATACATACATATATAATAAAAAAAAACATAAAATAAAATAAATAATGTAGAGACCACCTTTTTACACCGATGAAGGAGGTCTGTTTGTCCCACCCCTTCCCCTACAGGACCCCCAAAGGACCTCACCCAAGGACTCAAAGGATGGATGGAAGGAGTTAAGATCCTGCCTTGTTTTTCTATTTATTTTTTATTATGTTTTTTTTTTATTGCGTCCGGGCAGAGGAAGGGGTCATGGGATTGGGTTGTGGGTGGGCGTGCGCGAGGTTATGTGTGTGTGGCGAAGAGAGAAAATAAAGAAAGAGAAAGAGAGAGAGTAAAGAGAGTGGAGTGAGAGAGTGAGTGAGTGAGAAAGAGGAAGAGAAAAAAAAATAATATCGATAAGGAAGAAATAACAACGAAATAAAATGTGAGAGAGAGAGAGAGAGAGAGAGAGAGAGAGAGAGAGAGAGAGAGAGAGAGAGAGAGAGAGAGAGAGAGAGAGAGAGAGAGAGAGAGAGAGAGAGAGAGAGAGAGAGATAATAGAGAGTCTGTGTGTTAGGTATAGATAATAATAATAATAATAATAATAATAATAATAATAATAATAATAATAATAATAATAAGTGATATATATATGAAGCCAACATGGAGTATTGACAATCGTACTCACCAGGTAGCGCCACAGCTTCTAACAATGTGACATGGATTCAATTAATGTTAAAAATCCAAACCATTAATTTAAAAAAAGAATGAAAAAAAAAATAAAAAAATATTGGTGATGGAAATATTTGCCAGTAATTAAACATCTACTAAATAAAGTGATTGTGAATTGTGCTACAAACTTGACCTTAAGATAGAACTCTACTTATACATATATTAAATGGTTCGAGTAAAAATAATAATAGTAATAATAATAATGATGATGATGATGATGATGATGATGATGGTGGTGATGATAAGTACATTGCATATTAATATATATATATATATAAAACAGTAACAACAACATCAACAAACAAACAAGTAATTAGCAGGTGACCTTCATTCATTAATTAGGCTTAATTAGCCCAGGTGAGTCGTGCTTTTTTTTTCTTCTTTTGATTTAGAGAAAAAAAATTGGAGTTCTTTCAGAATTTTATTTATATATTTTCGGATTTTTTTTTCTATTTAAATTCTCTCTCTCTCTCTCTCTCTCTCTCTCTCTCTCTCTCTCTCTCTCTCTCTCTCTCTCTCTCTCTCTCTCTCTCTCTCTCTCTCTCTCTCTCTCTCTCTCTCTCTCTCTCTCTCAGTACCAAACTCTACTTCAATTTAAACTAAAGAAAAAAAAATAGAAAAAAAAAAATCAAATCCTCTATCCACTGACATTAAAAAAAATATATCGAAAAAATCAATCTTTTTTTTTCCATATATACCAAAAAAAAAAAAACCAAAAAAAATCACCAATTAAAACACGACTCACGAAGACCAAAAAAACAACAAAAAACACACCATTATATAAAAAAAAAACCTCACCTTCATTTTCTCTACTCTCTCAATCAAAAATAAATCAATAAATAAATAAATGAAAAATCAAACAGCACAAGGCTCAGACACTCACCCTTTGGCAGTGTCCGGAACTCTATCGTTGTGGAGAGCCGTTCTTGCCCTCGGGACGTCTTGCCATCAAACTGCGGGGCGCGGAGATTCTTAGCGCGTATCGTGACCCTGTACGTGGTGTTCGGGGATAAACCTGCGGGAGAAAGATGAAGAAAGGGGTACAAGGGAGGAAGAAAACGTAGGTATAAATGTTCGGGGATAAACCTGCGGGAGAAAGATGGAGAAAGGGGTACAAGGGAGGAAGAAAACGTAGGTATAAATGTGAAGGTTATAGAAAGGAGGTACTTACTTAAATTTAAAAGATAGTGTGATAAGGAGATAATGAGACAGATAGGAGGAGGATGAGAAATAGATACAAGAAAGATAACTATAATGAAAAAAAGGATTGCAATACGAAGAAGGAAGATGAAGAGGATGATAACGATACAGAGAAGAAAAAGGAAGAGAAGGAGGAAGAAGAAGAAGAAGAAGGACAATTATATATAAAACAAGAGAATATAAAAACACATAAAATAAAATGAGAACAAGGAAGAAGTAGACAAGGACACAAAAAGGAGAGAAAAAAAACGGTAGGAGGATGAGGAAGAGGAGTAAAAAAAAAAAAAAATAAAAAATAAAATAAATAATAAAATAAATAAAAACTCACCTGTAATAGTATGCCTGTAAACACCTGGCTTCACAGTCCGCACCTCTACATTATTGACGCAGACAGTGTGTTGGAAATTGGAGTTAGACGGTAACCAGGAGATGACAGCAGAGGTGGAGGTGATGGAGGTCGCTTTAACACTAGTAGGACCCAAGGGCGCCTCCTTCCCTATGACCATGGTGCAGGCAGCGTCCCTTGAGGTCCTTCGGTTAGGCGTGACGGACCGAACACTAATACGATGCAGCTGAAGTAGTAATAATAACAGTAACGGTGAAATATTCGGTTTTAGTTCACATACGAAACGAAAATCTCAGTCTCTAACTATATACTACTCAAAAACACACACACACACGTACTTTAGTCGAGTCCACGCCTTCCACCAGTGCACGAGTCCTTTCAGTGGCCCGTACAGTAGTCTTGAGGAGTCCATTCACGTACACATGGTAGGACTCAATAGATCCCGGGGCCGCGTCGGGGGGCGGGTTCCATCCAATGACAATGCTCTTGTTTAGCTGACGTTCAAGGGTGAGCTGGACCGGAGGAGGGACTAGCACCGAGAAGAAGAGGTCTAGTTAAGAGAAGGCCAATGTCACTATAAAGCTCCATGCATGGTAAGCAGGCAGCAGACACAGTAGGCGGCAGTAGGGACAGTGTTAACAGCAGGCACGGCAGCAGTATATAGATGTATTATAAAAAAAACGTAATAATAAGAATAAGAATAAGTACACAAAAGAGCTTAGTATCAAAATAGCTCTTAGAGGGACAAGAGCATAGCTGTGGCATTTTTACGTAGCTCTTCTAAGGTAAACAAGAAGATAGATAGAAGTAGAGATGCAAGATGGAGGTGATAGGAGGTGTAGTAGTGAAGATAGGAGGAGCAATCTTAGTAAAGGTTGGGTGGGGTGGTGATCGAAAAACTGTCCGGCCAGAGCACTACACTACTGCTTACTACTGCTCTCAGCCCTGTTAATGCTGCCTTCACTTCACCACTCACACAGACAAACACAGACCAACATCACACCAATACAAGTGCGTGTGTGTGCGTGTGTGTGTGTGAGGTGTCATATCATCATCACCACTACCACCACCACCACCACCACCACCACAAACCATCATCCTCATCACAAATCATCATCATCATCATCATCATCATCACCGTCATCATCAAAACGAGCCATTCCACACTAGTTGTAATACGTAAACATACCCAAAAAAGTCATACGTATACATTGTCAAAAAAAAAAGAATAAATAAAAAAAAAAAAAAAAAAAAAAAATAAACAGGTTCTTTTGTCACTGTTTATAGAATTCTCAAATTTTTGGTTTTTTGGTATAAATATATAACCAATTATCTTCGTGCAAATGCAACGCTTGCCTCGACCACGATGCAATAACACAAGAGAATGTTGTTA
The DNA here is from genome assembly GCA_036785275.1 of Cancer borealis. NCBI lineage: Eukaryota > Metazoa > Arthropoda > Malacostraca > Decapoda > Cancridae > Cancer > Cancer borealis. Next base: position 1,646 of record JAXIVD010001480.1, on the reverse strand, counting down.
TGCCCATACACACATACATACATACATACATACATACATACATACACGCACACGCATACACGCATATACGTACACATGTATATATTTAAGTGGCCTTGACTATAGTATGATGCAGGCGAGGCCCATCTACATACACTACCACGACAGACACATAACACCATGATACACTGTAGTAGTAGTAGTAGTAGTAGTAGTAGTAGTAGTAGTAGGCGGAAGTGTAAGAAGTGGTAGTAACAGATGCAAAGTAGTAAAAGAATCAGTAGTAGTAGTAAAAGAATCAGTAGTAGTTGTAGTAGTAGTAGTAGTAGTAGTAGTAGTAGTAGTAGTAGTAGTAGTAGAAGTAGTAGTAGTAGTAGTAGTTACCAAGTAGTAGTAGTAGAAGTAGTAGTAGTAGTAGTAGTTACCAAGACCCAAACTAACTAAACGTTCACTTTCCTACATCTAAAACTTCATCTCTCTTCCTCTCTACCTATGAAGAAGGAGGAGGAGGAGGAAGAGGAGGAAGAAGAGGAGACACGATGCCTTACGTCCCACTGAGATGAAAATAAACTACATCTACTCTACCGCACGCACGCACGCACGCACGCACACAAACACACGCACGCACGCACTCTACAAATGCACCCAGTGAAGGTTGACAGTAGGCAACCAGTAAGAAGTGTTTTTTTTTCTCTTCACTGGGACGACTCTACGACTACTTGACTGATTGACTCATTAACTCATTGACTCATTGACTGACTGCAAGAGAAGTTGGAAGTCGATGGTCTGACTTAACTTTTCTTTGATTTATAGTTTTTTTTTTTCTATCGTTCAATCTTTCTATATATTTTTTCTCTCACTATTTCACTCTTTACCTTTCTCTCAATTTCTTTTTTTTCATTCCTTCACTTTTTTTTTCTCTTTCTCTCTTTCTCGTTCGCCCTTCCCTTCTTCTCCTTCAAATTCAAAACAAACCCATCAGACCATCGACTTATTGCCTCCCTCTCTCGCAGCTCATCGACTTAATTATTCAACTTACTTTCCGGCCTACCTAGCAGCCCGGCCTTTTCTAGTAGTCGCCTCTCTAGAAGAATTTAGCGATTCCCTGCATTAGTCAAGCGGCAGTTTTTCTTTATTTTTTTTATTATTATCGCTCTCACACCTAACCTAACCTAACTTAACCTAACCTAACCTTATGTAATTATTATTATTATTATTCTATTACTATTATTTTCTTTCTCTCTAAGGAATATCTAATGAGAAGGAGTATTGATCAAGCTAACAAAGTGCATTATATATATACAAAGACAAAAAACAGTGATTTATAACAATGACTAAAATACGAAGGAAGAAGAAGAGCAATAAATAATATCAATAAAATTTGCATCCATAAAAAAAAAAAAAGCAAGAATAATAAATATAAATAAAGTTTTTTGAATAAATGTGATTAAAAAAAATTATATGAAGTTTTAAAAGTTAATAATGTGAATAATAAGACTACGAAACACCTATAATAAGGGGCGTTGATCCCTTCCCCCTTCCCTTCCCCTTCTTCCCTTCCCCTTCTCCCTTCCCTTCCCTTCCCCTTCCCTTTGAGATTCTAAGTCGACTGAGAGCAGAGTGAGAGAGGGGGAAGGGAAGGGAAGGGAAGGGAAGGGAAGGGAAGG
>JAXIVD010001479.1:80000-84825 GCA_036785275.1 Cancer borealis | reverse complement strand
CCTCCAAGTTTAGTACGGGAAGGACTTACTATCCGTTACAGTTGCTAGAGGTAGGTAACCTTGTTCACTCAGAGCTCTCCCGCAGTCTCAATGCAGCAGGCGGTGAAACATTGTCCCGCGCCGCCTCCTCCAAGTTTAGTACGGTAAGGACTTACTATCCGTTACAGTTGCTAGAGGTTAGGTAACCTTGTTCACTCAGAGCCTCTCCCGCAGTCTCAATGCAGCAGGCGGTGAAACATTGTCCCGCGCCGCCTCCTCCAAGTTTAGTACGGCAAGGACTTACTATCCGTTACAGTTGCTAGAGGTAGGTAACCTTGTTCACTCAGAGCTCTCCCGCAGTCTCAATGCAGCAGGCGGTGAAACATTGTCCCGCGCCGTCTCCTCCAAGTTTAGTACGGGAAGGACTTACTATCCGTTACAGTTGCTAGAGGTAGGTAACCTTGTTCACTCAGAGCCTCTCCCGCAGTTATAGTGCGAGATGGTATCTCCATACATTGCTTAACGGCTAGTTACCACCTTGACGGAAGAAAACTGCGGGAGAGGCGAGCCTTGTCGCTAAGAGACTCACAATCTGGCCGTGATTAGAAATGTTGTAGTCTTACCAAATATTACCAGACTACCAGATATCACTAAGAAAAACTGAGTATACCATCGTCTTCGTCATACAATGATGCACATGATGAAATAAAAAAAATAACATTAAAACGACATTTGCTACAAAATAATTGAAGGAAAAAAAAATAGCGCATAAAGAATTTTTTCAAATGTTCTCCTTCAACTCGCTGTTTCTCACATTTATTAAGCTCGTATTGTATTTTCAAATCCAGGTTCATAATCTGCACTCATTGACGATCAGTATGATGTACCATAACAACTGATATAAAATATTGTAGTTGGTTAAAAAGGCAGATAAAAAAATACTGTCAAATCTACAAGAAAACCGTCCAAGGCGGGTTTTCAAGGATTCGAATTTAACGACCATTTAAACCACTCATTATTTTTTCCACCACCATGTGTTACATACCGTAGCCATCAGCAAGCCTTCCACTACTCGAAGCAATAATTGGAAATTCAATGTAAGCTAATATAACCGAGTTACGAAGTGGTGAAGCACAACATGTCAAAACATTTCTTTATGCGCTATTTCATTCTACCTCGATTATATTCTAATAGATAAAGAAATAAAGCTGTCAATTGTAGCTCATCATATGCACCATTCTATCACCTACACGATGGTTGTTTTCATTTTTCTAACCGACGTCTGACACTTCCGTAATAACCGATAATATTGCAACATTGTTCAACTCCATCCTCACGTCGACCCCAACCCTCACTCTCCCGGTCTTACACACCGGGAACACCTCTCACACGCCTTAACTAACACAGCGCCTCACACACACACACACACACACACACACACACACACACACAAAAAGATATATATATTTAAATCAATTCAACAAATAGAACATAGAAATCGATTCAGTTACTACTACTAACCCTCCCGATATGTAAGAGCGGGAACACCTCTCACACGCCTTATTAACTAACTAACACACAGCAGCGTCACACACACAAATACATAGAGAAGACATTAAACAAAACACACAAATTCAATCACGCACTAGTAACAACACAACAACACGGTCTTTTTATAAGTCCAAATAGGAACATGTGTGGCTTGTGGACAAACAAAAACGCTAAACAGATGCATATCCGAAGGGTGGTTTTAAAAAAAGTACGGAATTCGATAAAGAATTCCATTTTTTTATCTCCACGGATACGCAAATGTGGCGGCAAACATTATACCTCTTGTATACAGCAGAAAAAAACAATTAACATACTGTAAAGCTTGATACTACTACGTTTACCTTGTACAAACAATGTCCCGGGCTCGCAACAGAGGAGGCAGTCGGGGTGCGAGAAACTTATCGTGGCTCTACCGCTCTCAGTCGCCGCCCGGCGCTGCCAACGGGGGAGAAACCAGTCACGAGAAACAATGGAGTGTGTGTATAGTGAGCCTCCTATATCTCCCGCGCTGCCAACCTGGAGACAGCAAGGAGTGACGAGAGAGAGTGTATAGCGAGCCGCCTCGCTCTCCCGCGCTGCCAACGTGGGGACAGCAAGGAGTGACGAGAGTGGGTGTATAACGAGCCGCCTCGCTCTCCCGCGCTGCCAACGTGGAGACAGCAAGGAGTGACGAGAGAGAGTGTATAGTGAGCCGCCCCGCTCTCCCGCGCTGCCAACGTGGAGACAGCAAGGAGTGACGAGAGAGAGGGTATAGCGAGCCGTCCCGCTCTCCCGCGCTGCCAACGTGGAGATGGCAAGGAGTGACGAGAGAGAGTGTATAGTGAGCCGTCCCGCTCTCCCGCGCTGCCAACGTGGAGATGGCAAGGAGTGACGAGAGAGAGTGTATAGTGAGCCGTCCCGCTCTCCCGCGCTGCCAACGTGGAGACGGCAAGGAGTGACGAGAGAGAGTGTATAGTGAGCCGTCCCGCTCTCCCGCGCTGCCAACGTGGAGACGGCAAGGAGTGACGAGAGAGAGTGTATAGCGAGCCGTCCCGCTCTCCCGCGCTGCCAACGTGGAGACAGCAAGGAGTGACGAGAGAGAGGGTATAGCGAGCCGTCCCGCTCTCCCGCGCTGCCAACGTGGAGATGGCAAGGAGTGACGAGAGAGAGTGTATAGTGAGCCGTCCCGCTCTCCCGCGCTGCCAACGTGGAGATGGCAAGGAGTGACGAGAGAGAGTGTATAGTGAGCCGCCCCGCTCTCCCGCGCTGCCAACGTGGAGACAGCAAGGAGTGACGAGAGAGAGGGTATAGCGAGCCGTCCCGCTCTCCCGCGCTGCCAACGTGGAGATGGCAAGGAGTGACGAGAGAGAGTGTATAGCGAGCCGTCCCGCTCTCCCGCGCTGCCAACGTGGGGACAGCAAGGAGTGACGAGAGGGAATATATAGCGAGCCGCCCCGCTCTCCCGCGCTGGCCAACGTGGAGACAGCAAGGAGTGACGAGAGAGAGTGGAGAAAATGTTTCTCCCGGGCTAGGAAGACGGGACATGCTCGGTAGGCGATGGTGTGAGCGCGGGATGGAGTTGCCAGTGAGGAGAATCGGTCTCCCGCGCTACCAGCGCGGGGAGTTGCCGGCGGAGCGGGGCTGGTTTTGGACACGAGAACGGGCCGAGCGGGGCCCAAAGTGGCTTAAAATTTCCAATGTGGAGCGCGGGGCCAACTCGCCCCGCTCTCTTTCATGCTGCACCAAGCTTGGGCGCGGTAAAGGTAGCCGCTACCCCCAGGGAAGACTAACACGAGTTCGACCTGAAAAATATAGTAGGGAGGCGAGGTTGCTGGATCAACCTCAGTGCCGTCCCTCACGCTGAATGCTGCATACGTGCGTCAGACATCAGTCCTAACCACTTGGTTCTCTCTACCTATTACTAAGAAGGTACCGAGGCTATATACTAAGGGTGGCGGTTAGTGATTGAGATGCACTGGTGACGACCATTGGCACATCGAGCGTGTTAACGTGGTGGCGTAAAACACTGCTAGAGAGAGCAAAGGCCACGCACAACTTATATATATTTCTATATATATACGTATACATATGAACCACCCACATATTCTGCGTGCAGACTTTTACGACTGTCTCATGCAACACCCCCTCTCCTTTTGGAAGAGAAGCTCCACGGCATTAGCTGTGGCTCCTCGTGGCGGCGCACATGATGATATGGTGTTAGCTAAAGCGGGGAGCCTTCAATGCAGCGACCCCTCTTACTTTGTGATGGTTACTCCACTACCCGTGCGATAACTCATCCCGTAGGTTAAAGAATCATCACTTTAACCTCTCTACACTGACGCAGCTTCTAACGAACGGTCAGTTGGAACGAAGCACACTTTTGTTTCTTTTCGTGAGCAAAGACGGGTTATAAACGTTTCCCAGCAGCTTACAACTACTACCACAAACTTGGATGGTGTAACGTACGTTATTTCCATTCCCCCCTTAGAGAGAAGGGACGCTTGAATGGTGTAACGTACGTTATTTCCATATCACCCTTAGAGAGAAGGGACGCTAGAATGGTGTAACGTACGTTATTTCCATTCCCCCCTTAGAGAGAAGGGACACACTTGAATGGTGTAACGAAGGTTATTTCCATTTCCCCCTTAAAGAGAAGGGACGCGGCGTCGCGGGCCAATGCTGCCAATGGACGCTTAGCGCTATTACTAAACATTACAATCAAAAAGTTTTGATGTAACATAGCTACCTGGTTGATCCTGCCAGTAGTCATATGCTTGTCTCAAAGATTAAGCCATGCATGTCTAAGTACAAGCCGATTTAAGGCGAAACCGCGAATGGCTCATTAAATCAGCTATGATTCATTGGATCTGTACCCACACTTACTTGGATAACTGTGGTAATTCTAGAGCTAATACATGCACCACGTCTCTGACCGCAAGGGAAGAGCGCTTTTATTAGTTCAAAACCGGTCGGACTTCGGTCCGTCACCCCACCGTGTTGAATCTGAATAACTTGTCGCTGAGCGCACGGTCTCCGCACCGGCGCCGCCTCTTTCAAGTGTCTGCCTTATCAGCTTTCGATTGTAGGTTATACGCCTACAATGGCTATAACGGGTAACGGGGAATCAGGGTTCGATTCCGGAGAGGGAGCCTGAGAAACGGCTACCACATCTAAGGAAGGCAGCAGGCACGCAAATTACCCACTCCCGGCACGGGGAGGTAGTGACGAAAAATAACGATGCGAGACTCATCCGAGGCCTCGCAATCGGAATGAGTACACTTTAAATCCTTTAACGAGGATCTATTGGAGGGCAAGT
>JAXIVD010001479.1:60000-75000 GCA_036785275.1 Cancer borealis | reverse complement strand
GCGTGGGAGTCTGCTGCTGTGGCGTCGCCCGTTTCGGCGTGTCGGTGCTCGCACGCACGCGGCTCCCGCGAAACACCCCCAGTTTCGGGCCTGCCGCGTACCCCTAGATCCGCAGCCGGTCTCCCAAGGTAAGAAGCCTCTGGTCTGATAGACTAATGTAGGTAAGTGAATCGGCAAATTAGATCCTAACTTCGGTGAGCGTAAGGATTGGCTCTGAGGGATCGGGGCTCAGTCGGGCCTGTGCGGGGAAGCGGGCCTGGGTTCGGCGCTGGAACTGGGCTCAGAGGTTATGAGGTGTGCGGTAGATGGGTGTCGCCGTCTACCCTCTGTGCTCCTCGCACGTTGGTGTCCGCCCACAAACCGTAGTGCCTCCCCACCCCGGTGGCGGTGACCCATTCCAAATGGCGGCCTCGCGTCGTACTACCTTTTTCAAGTCCGTCAGTGCGGCGGTGGTGTGTTGGGTCCGGGTTCCGCAAAAGGCGTTCGCGGTGAGTGTATCCACGTCGTTCTGGGCCCTCAAAAGCCCCGGCGTGGCCTCTCGCGTCGCTCCCGGTCTCCTCCCGCCGTCCGCGTGCTAAAAGCTGGCGCGACGGGGTGGTACACGACGGGGATCCATCCGCAGGGTTCACGCAGCAACGGCCGTGGAGGCTTGGCACATTATTGCGGTGTGGGATCACGGCCCCAGCGTGTCGAGAGTCAGTCTCGTGGTGGCGGTTTTAGCCCTCTCGTCACTCTTTGCCGAGAGCTCGGACCGGCGTGACTCCGGCCCTTTCCGTGGAACGCGCTAGGCTGCGTGGGCGCGGGGGCGCCGGTTCTCTCTACCGCCGGTCTTCCGGTTTGGTAGTAGCAGCAACCGTCCCTCGCTCCAAACCCACTTCGGCTGGCGCCCAGCGATCAACTCAGAACTGGCACGGACCAGGGGAATCCGACTGTCTAATTAAAACAAAGCATTGCGATGGTCAGAGCTAGATGTTGACGCAATGTGATTTCTGCCCAGTGCTCTGAATGTCAAAGTGAAGAGATTCAACCAAGCGCGGGTAAACGGCGGGAGTATCTATGACTCTCTAAAGGTAGCCAAATGCCTCGTCATCTAATTAGTGACGCGCATGAATGGATTAACGAGGATTCCAACTGTCCCTATCTACTATCTAGCGAACCCACAGGCCAGGGGAACGGGCCTGCGCCTAACAGCGGGGAAAGAAGACCCTGTTGAGCTTGACTCTAGTCTGATTTTGTAGAGAGACATCAGAGGTGTAGCATAAGTGGAGGTCGTCACATCTGGTCACTTGTGGCCCGTGCGGCCGACAATGAAATACCACTACTCTGATCGTTTCTTTACTTACTCGGTGAGACGGAATCGGAGCTTCCCCAAGTGGGACTGTCTCCTGTTTCTAGCCTAAAAGCGGCGGAAGGGATGGCGCGCGTGGGTTTCGGCTCCGCCGTTAGCTTGACCGGGCGTTCGCGCCCGCCGACGATCCGCTCCCGAGGGACATTATCAAGGTGGGGAGTTTGACTGGGGCGGTACATCTGGTCAAACGATAACGCAGGTGTCCTAAGGCCAGCTCAGCGTGGACAGAAACCTCGCGTAGAGCAAAAGGGCAAATGCTGCTTGATCCTGATTTTCAGTACGAATACGGACTGCGAAAGCAGGGCCTATCGATCCTTTTGACTTTATGAGTTTTAAGCAAGAGGTGTCAGAAAAGTTACCACAGGGATAACTGGCTGTGTGCGGCCAAGCGTTCATAGCGACGTCGCTTTTTGATCCTTCGATGTCGGCTCTTCCTATCATTGTGAAGCAGAATTCACCAAGCGTTGGATTGTTCACCCATCAAAAGGGAACGTGAGCTGGGTTTAGACCGTCGCGAGACAGGTTAGTTTTACCCTACTGTTGGCAGTTATGTCGTTGATACAGCAGTCCTGCTCAGTACGAGAGGAACGGCAGGTCCGGACATATGGTTCCGCTCTTGGTCGATCGGCCAGTGGAGCGAGGCTACGTCCGTGGGATTATGCCTGAAAGCCTCTAAGGCAGAATCCCGGCTGGATGACCAACGATACCGCGTACGGCTTGCATCGGGATGGTCACCATTGTTTTTCGAGAGATTTGTTCCCCGCTCGTTCGCGGGCGGGGCCAGAATATGGACCCGTGCAGAGGGAATTCGGGAGAGTCTCGACAAACAGGCTCCGGCTTCCCTTCCCTAGTAGAGAACACCCGAATGCTGATGTGTCGTACCGAATCGTTCGCAGACGACTTACGTACCGGTCAGGGTGTTGTGGGCGGCAGAGCAGCATCCTCACTGCGATCCGCTAAGACTTCTCCCTAACAAGGCTGGAGGTTTCGTCACGCAACCCGATGGCGAAATCCTCCCGACAAGCCTTTTTTTTTATTTCCACATTACACTACACACAGAGCAGCTTGCAGCAGCAGCAGCAGCACCACCACCTCTCCCTCCCCAACAAGGCTGGAGGTTTCACCACGCAACCCGATGGCGAAATCCTCCCGGCAAGCCTTTATTTACTTACATCTTTCTACATTACATTACACTACACTATTCTACAACACTTCTACCTCCCTAACAAGGCTGGAGGTTTCGCCACGCAACCCGATGGCGAAATCCTCCGGGCAAGCCTTTATTTATATCTGTTCACACTCTGCTCTACAGAGCAGCCTCCTCACAGTGACCAGCTAATAATAATAAGACTTCTCCCTAACAAGACTATAGAGGTTTCGTCACGCAGCCTGATGGCGAGACCCTCACGGCAAGCCTTTACTTAGAGCTGTCCATACTCAACTCCACACTTTACTTTCCATCTCAACTCGCGTACAGCAGTGGCTGTTGGTTTCTATTTTCATGAAGGTGTATAAAAACAAGACAGACATGTTTCTATTTTGGACTTGTAAATTTTCTGCATAATTTTTTGACTTGCTAACATTATTTCTGATATACTTTACAACTATAGACGATTGCACCAGACCAAGCGCCGGGGGTAGCTATGACTCTACAAGCGCGGGTAATCGGCGGGGGTAGCTATTAGTCACTTAAATAGCAAACATCATACCGTATATAAATCTTGAGGACATACTTGGATCCATTCTCTCAAGGTAGCAGCGAAAACGAAGACTACAATTTCCCACTTATAGCATTAGGTTCAATTCTCGTTTCCACAAGACAGACATGTTTCTATTTTGGACTTGTAAATTTTCTGTTAAATTTTTTGACTTGCTAACATTATTTCTGATATACTTTACAACTATAGACGATTGCACCAGACCAAGCGCCGGTAAACGGCGGGGGTAGCTATGACTCTACAAGCGCGGGTAATCGGCGGGGGTAGCTATTAGTCACTTAAATAGCAAACATCATACCGTATATAAATCTTGAGGACATACTTGGATCCATTCTCTCAAAGTAGCAGCGAAAACGAAGACTACAATTTCCCACTTATAGCATTAGGTTCAATTCTCGTTTCCACATTAAAAGCGTAATGAATATGATATTGGTGTTCAGTACGTAATATCCTTGTAAAATATATTTGGATTAACTTAGTTTCAGAGGTGACACCAAAAACCAAGATTTATTTATTTATATCTTTCCACACTCAAATCAACAGAACAGCAGCAGTACTCTCGCTACGAACCGCTTGCACTTCTGCCTCCCTAACAAGGCTAAAAAGATTTTGTCACGCATCCCGATGGCGAAATCCTCCCGGCAAACCCATATTTACATTACTACACACCCTTATCTATAGAACAGCATCCTCACTGTCATTCGCTAAGACTGCACCGTAAAAAGAATATAGAGGTTTCGTCACGCAACGTAACATCCGAAAGTAACCTCAAGACGGTCTTGTGTGCAGTTGTACACAAAAGTAACTGTCGAACTTGAACGTATCATCGAAAAATAACACGTCAGAGTCTTGTGCAGTTGCACTCAAAAACAAGTGTCGAACTTAAACGTATCATCGAAAAGTATCACAAAAGTAACCTCAAGTCGCAAAACTAACACGTCAGACAGTCTTGAGACTATAGAAATCCTCCACGTATACTGACGGTAAATCATTACAAGGCCTTTCTACTGGTATTAAAAGAAAATCTTCTTGGGCTTTACTTCTCGAGATATTTAAATTTGAAGAAAAAAAATATAATTACATTTCACCATATATATTTTACGCCACTAAACACATCCCACCCGCTAAGGGAATACATTACTTTTCTTCTACAAGTACGCAATAAAAAATTTCCAAACTAAGGCTCATTAAGAAAATCTGTTTGTAGCATTTACAAGCTCGCAGCCTACTCTATTTGCACTAAGAATATCAACGTTCTATCTTAAATACTAACACAAATACATGGTAGCATTAATAATTTTCACTCGTGGGCTCCAGCACATAGTTGCTTGTTTTAGGTAGTTTCACCTGGCCCGGTGAGATAGTCTAGGTTCATTACGGATATGTGGTGAGACAGGCTAGGAAAGTGTCTGTCTCTTTCTCTCTCTGTGTCTGTCTCTTTCTCTCTCTGTGTCTGTCTCTGTCTCTTTCTCTGTGTCTGTCTCTGTCTCTTTCTCTGTCTCTTTCTCTCTCTCTCTCTGTCTCTTTCTCTTTCTCTCTCTGTCTCTTTCTCTCTCTCTCTGTCTCTTTCTCTGTCTCTTTCTCTCCCTGTCTCTGTCTCTTTCTTTCTCTGTCTCTTTCTCTCTCTGTGTCTGTCTCTGTCTCTTTCTCTCTCTGTGTCTATCTCTGTCTCTTTCTTTCTCTTTCTCTCTCTGTGTCTGTCTCTGTCTCTTTCTCTCTCTCTCTGTGTCTATCTCTGTCTCTTTCTCTCTCTCTTTCTCTCCCTGTCTCTGTCTCTTTCTCTCTCTCTTTCTCTGTCTCTTTCTCTCTCTGTGTCTGTCTCTTTCTCTCTCTGTGTCTATCTCTGTCTCTTTCTCTCCCTGTCTCTTTCTCTCCCTGTCTCTTTCTCTCTCTGTGTCTATCTCTGTCTCTTTCTCTCCCTGTCTCTTTCTCTCTCTGTCTCTTTCTCTCCCTGTCTCTTTCTCTCTCTGTGTCTATCTCTGTCTCTTTCTCTCCCTGTCTCTTTCTCTCTCTGTGTCTATCTCTGTCTCTTTCTCTCCCTGTCTCTCTCTCTTTCTCTGTCTCTTTCTCTCTCTGTGTCTGTCTCTTTCTCTCTCTGTGTCTATCTCTGTCTCTCTCTGTGTCTATCTCTGTCTCTTTCTCTCCCTGTCTCTTTCTCTCTCTGTGTCTATCTCTGTCTCTTTCTCTCTCTGTCTCTTTCTCTTTCTCTCTCTCTGTCTCTTTCTCTTTCTCTTTCTCTCTCTGTCTCTTTCTCTCTCTGTGTCTGTCTCTGTCTCTTTCTCTCTCTGTGTCTGTCTCTTTCTCTCTCTCTGTCTCTTTCTCTTTCTCTCTCTGTCTCTTTCTCTCTCTGTCTCTTTCTCTCTCTGTGTCTGTCTCTTTCTCTTTCTTTCTGTCTCTTTCTCTCACTGTGTCTGTCTCTTTCTCTGTCTCTTTCTTTCTCTGTCTCTTTCTCTCTCTGTCTCTTTCTCTCTCTGTGTCTGTCTCTTTCTCTTTCTTTCTGTCTCTTTCTCTCACTGTGTCTGTCTCTTTCTCTTTCTTTCTGTCTCTTTCTCTCACTGTGTCTGTCTCTTTCTCTGTCTCTGTCTCTTTCTCTCTCTGTCTCTTTCTCTCTCTGTGTCTGTTTCTTTCTCTTTCTTTCTGTCTCTTTCTCTCACTGTGTCTGTCTCTGTCTCTTTCTCTCTCTGTGTCTGTTTCTTTCTCTTTCTTTCTGTCTCTTTCTCTCACTGTGTCTGTCTCTGTCTCTGTCTCTTTCTCTCTCTGTGTTTGTCTCGCGTCGCGCCGCCTCCTCCAATTTTAGTACGGGAAGGACTTACTATCCGTTACAGTTGCTAGAGGTAGGTAACCTTGTTCACTCAGAGCTCTCCCGCAGTCTCAATGCAGCAGGCGGTGAAACATTGTCCCGCGCCGCCTCCTCCAAGTTTAGTACGGGAAGGACTTACTATCCGTTACAGTTGCTAGAGGTAGGTAACCTTGTTCACTCAGAGCTCTCCCGCAGTCTCAATGCAGCAGGCGGTGAAACATTGTCCCGCGCCGCCTCCTCCAAGTTTAGTACGGTAAGGACTTACTATCCGTTACAGTTGCTAGAGGTTAGGTAACCTTGTTCACTCAGAGCCTCTCCCGCAGTCTCAATGCAGCAGGCGGTGAAACATTGTCCCGCGCCGCCTCCTCCAAGTTTAGTACGGCAAGGACTTACTATCCGTTACAGTTGCTAGAGGTAAGTAACCTTGTTCACTCAGAGCCTCTCCCGCAGTCTCAATGCAGCAGGCGGTGAAACATTGTCCGGCGCCGCCTCCTCCAAGTTTAGTACGGCAAGGACTTACTATCCGTTACAGTTGCTAGAGGTAGGTAACCTTGTTCAATCAGAGCTCTCCCGCAGTCTCAATGCAGCAGGCGGTGAAACATTGTCCCGCGCCGCCTCCTCCAAGTTTAGTACGGCAAGGACTTACTATCCGTTACAGTTGCTAGAGGTTAGGTAACCTTGTTCACTCAGAGCCTCTCCCGCAGTCTCAATGCAGCAGGCGGTGAAACATTGTCCCGCGCCGCCTCCTTCCAAGTTTAGTACGGCAAGGACTTACTATCCGTTACAGTTGCTAGAGGTAGGTAACCTTGTTCACTCAGAGCTCTCCCGCAGTCTCAATGCAGCAGGCGGTGAAACATTGTCCGGCGCCGCCTCCTCCAAGTTTAGTACGGGAAGGACTTACTATCCGTTACAGTTGCTAGAGGTAGGTAACCTTGTTCACTCAGAGCTCTCCCGCAGTCTCAATGCAGCAGGCGGTGAAACATTGTCCCGCGCCGCCTCCTCCAAGTTTAGTACGGTAAGGACTTACTATCCGTTACAGTTGCTAGAGGTTAGGTAACCTTGTTCACTCAGAGCCTCTCCCGCAGTCTCAATGCAGCAGGCGGTGAAACATTGTCCCGCGCCGCCTCCTCCAAGTTTAGTACGGCAAGGACTTACTATCCGTTACAGTTGCTAGAGGTAGGTAACCTTGTTCACTCAGAGCTCTCCCGCAGTCTCAATGCAGCAGGCGGTGAAACATTGTCCCGCGCCGTCTCCTCCAAGTTTAGTACGGGAAGGACTTACTATCCGTTACAGTTGCTAGAGGTAGGTAACCTTGTTCACTCAGAGCCTCTCCCGCAGTTATAGTGCGAGATGGTATCTCCATACATTGCTTAACGGCTAGTTACCACCTTGACGGAAGAAAACTGCGGGAGAGGCGAGCCTTGTCGCTAAGAGACTCACAATCTGGCCGTGATTAGAAATGTTGTAGTCTTACCAAATATTACCAGACTACCAGATATCACTAAGAAAAACTGAGTATACCATCGTCTTCGTCATACAATGATGCACATGATGAAATAAAAAAAATAACATTAAAACGACATTTGCTACAAAATAATTGAAGGAAAAAAAAATAGCGCATAAAGAATTTTTTCAAATGTTCTCCTTCAACTCGCTGTTTCTCACATTTATTAAGCTCGTATTGTATTTTCAAATCCAGGTTCATAATCTGCACTCATTGACGATCAGTATGATGTACCATAACAACTGATATAAAATATTGTAGTTGGTTAAAAAGGCAGATAAAAAAATACTGTCAAATCTACAAGAAAACCGTCCAAGGCGGGTTTTCAAGGATTCGAATTTAACGACCATTTAAACCACTCATTATTTTTTCCACCACCATGTGTTACATACCGTAGCCATCAGCAAGCCTTCCACTACTCGAAGCAATAATTGGAAATTCAATGTAAGCTAATATAACCGAGTTACGAAGTGGTGAAGCACAACATGTCAAAACATTTCTTTATGCGCTATTTCATTCTACCTCGATTATATTCTAATAGATAAAGAAATAAAGCTGTCAATTGTAGCTCATCATATGCACCATTCTATCACCTACACGATGGTTGTTTTCATTTTTCTAACCGACGTCTGACACTTCCGTAATAACCGATAATATTGCAACATTGTTCAACTCCATCCTCACGTCGACCCCAACCCTCACTCTCCCGGTCTTACACACCGGGAACACCTCTCACACACGCCTTAACTAACACAGCGCCTCACACACACACACACACACACACACACACACACACACACACAAAAGATATATATATTTAAATCAATTCAACAAATAGAACATAGAAATCGATTCAGTTACTACTACTAACCCTCCCGATATGTAAGAGCGGGAACACCTCTCACACGCCTTATTAACTAACTAACACACAGCAGCGTCACACACACAAATACATAGAGAAGACATTAAACAAAACACACAAATTCAATCACGCACTAGTAACAACACAACAACACGGTCTTTTTATAAGTCCAAATAGGAACATGTGTGGCTTGTGGACAAACAAAAACGCTAAACAGATGCATATCCGAAGGGTGGTTTTAAAAAAAGTACGGAATTCGATAAAGAATTCCATTTTTTTATCTCCACGGATACGCAAATGTGGCGGCAAACATTATACCTCTTGTATACAGCAGAAAAAAACAATTAACATACTGTAAAGCTTGATACTACTACGTTTACCTTGTACAAACAATGTCCCGGGCTCGCAACAGAGGAGGCAGTCGGGGTGCGAGAAACTTATCGTGGCTCTACCGCTCTCAGTCGCCGCCCGGCGCTGCCAACGGGGGAGAAACCAGTCACGAGAAACAATGGAGTGTGTGTATAGTGAGCCTCCTATATCTCCCGCGCTGCCAACCTGGAGACAGCAAGGAGTGACGAGAGAGAGTGTATAGCGAGCCGCCTCGCTCTCCCGCGCTGCCAACGTGGGGACAGCAAGGAGTGACGAGAGTGGGTGTATAACGAGCCGCCTCGCTCTCCCGCGCTGCCAACGTGGAGACAGCAAGGAGTGACGAGAGAGAGTGTATAGTGAGCCGCCCCGCTCTCCCGCGCTGCCAACGTGGAGACAGCAAGGAGTGACGAGAGAGAGGGTATAGCGAGCCGTCCCGCTCTCCCGCGCTGCCAACGTGGAGATGGCAAGGAGTGACGAGAGAGAGTGTATAGTGAGCCGTCCCGCTCTCCCGCGCTGCCAACGTGGAGATGGCAAGGAGTGACGAGAGAGAGTGTATAGTGAGCCGTCCCGCTCTCCCGCGCTGCCAACGTGGAGACGGCAAGGAGTGACGAGAGAGAGTGTATAGTGAGCCGTCCCGCTCTCCCGCGCTGCCAACGTGGAGACGGCAAGGAGTGACGAGAGAGAGTGTATAGCGAGCCGTCCCGCTCTCCCGCGCTGCCAACGTGGAGACAGCAAGGAGTGACGAGAGAGAGGGTATAGCGAGCCGTCCCGCTCTCCCGCGCTGCCAACGTGGAGATGGCAAGGAGTGACGAGAGAGAGTGTATAGTGAGCCGTCCCGCTCTCCCGCGCTGCCAACGTGGAGATGGCAAGGAGTGACGAGAGAGAGTGTATAGTGAGCCGCCCCGCTCTCCCGCGCTGCCAACGTGGAGACAGCAAGGAGTGACGAGAGAGAGGGTATAGCGAGCCGTCCCGCTCTCCCGCGCTGCCAACGTGGAGATGGCAAGGAGTGACGAGAGAGAGTGTATAGCGAGCCGTCCCGCTCTCCCGCGCTGCCAACGTGGGGACAGCAAGGAGTGACGAGAGGGAATATATAGCGAGCCGCCCCGCTCTCCCGCGCTGGCCAACGTGGAGACAGCAAGGAGTGACGAGAGAGAGTGGAGAAAATGTTTCTCCCGGGCTAGGAAGACGGGACATGCTCGGTAGGCGATGGGTGAGCGCGGGATGGAGTTGCCAGTGAGGAGAATCGGTCTCCCGCGCTACCAGCGCGGGGAGTTGCCGGCGGAGCGGGGCTGGTTTTGGACACGAGAACGGGCCGAGCGGGGCCCAAAGTGGCTTAAAATTTCCAATGTGGAGCGCGGGGCCAACTCGCCCCGCTCTCTTTCATGCTGCACCAAGCTTGGGCGCGGTAAAGGTAGCCGCTACCCCCAGGGAAGACTAACACGAGTTCGACCTGAAAAATATAGTAGGGAGGCGAGGTTGCTGGATCAACCTCAGTGCCGTCCCTCACGCTGAATGCTGCATACGTGCGTCAGACATCAGTCCTAACCACTTGGTTCTCTCTACCTATTACTAAGAAGGTACCGAGGCTATATACTAAGGGTGGCGGTTAGTGATTGAGATGCACTGGTGACGACCATTGGCACATCGAGCGTGTTAACGTGGTGGCGTAAAACACTGCTAGAGAGAGCAAAGGCCACGCACAACTTATATATATTTCTATATATATACGTATACATATGAACCACCCACATATTCTGCGTGCAGACTTTTACGACTGTCTCATGCAACACCCCCTCTCCTTTTGGAAGAGAAGCTCCACGGCATTAGCTGTGGCTCCTCGTGGCGGCGCACATGATGATATGGTGTTAGCTAAAGCGGGGAGCCTTCAATGCAGCGACCCCTCTTACTTTGTGATGGTTACTCCACTACCCGTGCGATAACTCATCCCGTAGGTTAAAGAATCATCACTTTAACCTCTCTACACTGACGCAGCTTCTAACGAACGGTCAGTTGGAACGAAGCACACTTTTGTTTCTTTTCGTGAGCAAAGACGGGTTATAAACGTTTCCCAGCAGCTTACAACTACTACCACAAACTTGGATGGTGTAACGTACGTTATTTCCATTCCCCCCTTAGAGAGAAGGGACGCTTGAATGGTGTAACGTACGTTATTTCCATATCACCCTTAGAGAGAAGGGACGCTAGAATGGTGTAACGTACGTTATTTCCATTCCCCCCTTAGAGAGAAGGGACACACTTGAATGGTGTAACGAAGGTTATTTCCATTTCCCCCTTAAAGAGAAGGGACGCGGCGTCGCGGGCCAATGCTGCCAATGGACGCTTAGCGCTATTACTAAACATTACAATCAAAAAGTTTTGATGTAACATAGCTACCTGGTTGATCCTGCCAGTAGTCATATGCTTGTCTCAAAGATTAAGCCATGCATGTCTAAGTACAAGCCGATTTAAGGCGAAACCGCGAATGGCTCATTAAATCAGCTATGATTCATTGGATCTGTACCCACACTTACTTGGATAACTGTGGTAATTCTAGAGCTAATACATGCACCACGTCTCTGACCGCAAGGGAAGAGCGCTTTTATTAGTTCAAAACCGGTCGGACTTCGGTCCGTCACCCCACCGTGTTGAATCTGAATAACTTGTCGCTGAGCGCACGGTCTCCGCACCGGCGCCGCCTCTTTCAAGTGTCTGCCTTATCAGCTTTCGATTGTAGGTTATACGCCTACAATGGCTATAACGGGTAACGGGGAATCAGGGTTCGATTCCGGAGAGGGAGCCTGAGAAACGGCTACCACATCTAAGGAAGGCAGCAGGCACGCAAATTACCCACTCCCGGCACGGGGAGGTAGTGACGAAAAATAACGATGCGAGACTCATCCGAGGCCTCGCAATCGGAATGAGTACACTTTAAATCCTTTAACGAGGATCTATTGGAGGGCAAGTCTGGTGCCAGCAGCCGCGGTAATTCCAGCTCCAATAGCGTATATTAAAGTTGTTGCGGTTAAAAAGCTCGTAGTTGGATTTCAGTTCTGGACTGACGGTTCACCGCCCGGTGCATACTGTCACGCTCCGAACAGCCACAACAGCCCGCTGGCTCGCACGGGGTGCTCTTCATCGAGTGTCCCGCGTGGCCGGCAGAGTTTACTTTGAAAAAATTAGAGTGCTCAAAGCAGGCTACACTGACGGCCTGAATGCCTATGCATGGAATAATGGAATAGGACCTCGGTTCTATTTTGTCGGTTTTCTGAACCCGAGGTAATGACTAATAGGAACAGGCGGGGGCATTCGTATTGCGACGCTAGAGGTGAAATTCTTGGACCGTCGCAAGACGAACTACTGCGAAAGCATTTGCCAAGGATGTTTTCATTAATCAAGAACGAAAGTTAGAGGTTCGAAGGCGATCAGATACCGCCCTAGTTCTAACCATAAACGATGCTGACCAGCGATCCGCCGGCGTTATTCCCATGACCCGGCGGGCAGCTTCCGGGAAACCAAAGTCTTTGGGTTCCGGGGGAAGTATGGTTGCAAAGCTGAAACTTAAAGGAATTGACGGAAGGGCACCACCAGGAGTGGAGCCTGCGGCTTAATTTGACTCAACACGGGGAACCTCACCAGGCCCAGACACCGGAAGGATTGACAGATTGAGAGCTCTTTCTCGATTCGGTGGGTGGTGGTGCATGGCCGTTCTTAGTTGGTGGAGCGATTTGTCTGGTTAATTCCGATAACGAACGAGACTCTGGCCTACTAACTAGTCGACGGATCTCCAGCAATTGGTGTCCAGTTCGCAGCTTCTTCTTAGAGGGATAAGCGGCAATTCTAGCCGCACGAGATTGAGCAATAACAGGTCTGTGATGCCCTTAGATGTTCTGGGCCGCACGCGCGCTACACTGAAGGGATCAACGTGTCCTCCCCCTCCGAGAGGAGCGGGTAACCCGTTGAAATCCTTTCATGATAGGGATTGGGGTTTGCAATTGTCTCCCATGAACGAGGAATTCCCAGTAAGCGCAAGTCATGAGCTTGCGTTGATTACGTCCCTGCCCTTTGTACACACCGCCCGTCGCTACTACCGATTGAATGATTTAGTGAGGCCTTCGGACTGGCGCTCTTGGATGCCGGGCCCTCGGTTCGCCGTTGGGTCTCTCGGCGCCTCGAGCTGACGGAAAGATGTCCAAACTTGATCATTTAGAGGAAGTAAAAGTCGTAACAAGGTTTCCGTAGGTGAACCTGCGGAAGGATCATTAACGTGTTTGCTTGCAGCAACAAAAACCAAAAAATTCGGGTGGCCGGGTACCGACCAAAAAAAAAAAAATTGACCGATGCATCAATTTTTGGCGGCCCGGCCTGAGAACAGGCAAACAGTGCCGCAGCTCAACCCACACTCTTCTCTTCTGTCCATTGTGGACAGAGGTAGACCATTACTCACACCACCGGTACTCCAACCAACCGACGTACGCTAGGTTGGCCGACTTTTATCGGGCAAAGTTTCCGAATGATAGCGGTCACTTAACGTCGTCGGGAGGTGTCACCGGCTGGTAACGAGGTACTTCTCACAAACCTGTGACTATCTATTTAAACCCAGTATACTACGTCTTCCCACTATCGTCTCCCGAGGCAGAGATGGCGGAAGTCTTGAAAGTCGGCAATTGAGACTGACGTAATGACAAAAATCACAACTCTTAACGGTGGATCACTCGGCTCGTGGGTCGATGAAGACCGCAGCAAGCTGCGTGTCGGTATGTGAATCGCAAGAATACCAGATACATCGACAAGTCGAACGCACATTGCGGCGGCGGCACTCTCATGTGCTGCCGTCACTCCTACACGAGGGTCGGATATCAAATCCAATACATCGGCTTTGTTACCACCGGCAGAGTAGTAGTAGTAGTAGTAGTAGTAGCAGCTTTGTCTCTACTCTCTCTCTCTCTCTCACTGCGTGCGTGGCATTGACCGCCTTGGGGAGGTTCGCCTCTTTGACGAGAGTCAAATTGGCGTTCCCTAAAGATGTGCTGCCAAGCCAAAGTCATATATCTGTGGACTTGGTGGCAAGGACCATGTACAGACATACAACGCTTACGCGCTGTTTTGTTTGTCGCCGTCCATGCCTGTTGCCTCGTTTCCCTCCAAGGAAGGACAGAGGCTCTGTTGCATGCTAAAGTCGCGTATGGGCGTCTTGAAGGCGACCGGGTCGGTTTATACTACTTACACCTCGGTTCGTTAGCTGCAGCACCCATCCTTATCAAACCTTAATGGGAACGGGCGCACACAAACCAAAACTGGAAGCCAGTGACTACTTTATAGTAGTCGCTACTGCTCCAATGTCGACCTCGTGTTAGGGTAGAGTACCCGCCAAATTTAAGCATATTAATAAGCGGAGGAAAAGAAACCAACAGGGATTCCCTTAGTAAGGGCGACTGAACTGGGAAAAGCCCAGCGCATAACCTGGCGTCGTGACCCGGCGCCAGGGGTGTTGCGTTTCGGACCGGCACGCAGTCTCTCACCGCCTAAGTTATGCTTGAAAGCGGCCACTACCCATGGAGGGTGACAGGCCCGTGTGGCGGCGCCCGCGAGGGTACACGAGAGATTGTCGGAAAGGGCCTCTCCGTAGAGTCGGGTTGCTTGAAAATGCAGCCCTAAGCAGGTGGTAAACTCCATCTAAGGCTAAATATGACCACGAGACCGATAGCGAACAAGTACCGTGAGGGAAAGTTGAAAAGAACTTTGAAGAGAGAGTTCAAGAGTACGTGAAACCGTTAAGAGCCAAACGGGTGGGACCTCGAAGGTCGAACCGAGGGGATTCAGCTCGTCGGCCAAAGCCGGCTGGACGTTGGGATTCGCTTATGCGACCCAGGAACTCTTGGGCGTGCCCACGTTCAAGCCGGCGCCGGCGGGCGTATTTCCCCTCGTGATGTAGGTCGCCGCGACCCGTTGCTGGGGACGTCTAAGGCCCGGGCGGACTGGTACCCCAACGTCGTGCACTTTTAGTGCCGGCGAAGGGGGAAACCTCCGGTGTCCTGGCTGCCCTGCGACGGTCGTGTAGCAGAGGGGCGCATCCACGCCAATACTTCCTCTCGCGGCGTGCAAAAGGTCGGTGACCCACCCGACCCGTCTTGAAACACGGACCAAGGAGTCTAACATGTGTGCGAGTCATTGGGCGCACTAAACCCAAAGGCGCAATGAAAGTGAAAGGGGGGTGTCCCGGCTTCGGTCGGTGGCGCCCTCCGGGGCCGATCCCTGACCGGCCGATGCCGCCGGGTCTCCCATACCAAAGCGAGGTCATTCCAAAAGAGGTGCGCGGGGTGAGTCCCTCTCCCCTGTTGTCTACCTCTGGCTTCGTGGGTTGCCCGGCGCGCTCGGTGGTCCGAGCATGCTCGCCTGTAC